>JAMJFZ010000320.1:13157500-13425000 GCA_026225945.1 Cricetomys ansorgei
GCCTTTAAAGATGTTGAGTTCTGAATTTAAGATTTCCACTGCCTGCCAAACCTCCGACAGTGGTCCATATCTCTTCTCTCTCTTTCACCCTCCCAGCCTGGATGGGATATGTGCTAATTGCTCAGGCTTGCTAGGCAGTGGGGCATTTAGCCCCAAACCTTTCCAGTCCTGCACTTTTTACTTTCCTCCTTTATTCCATTGCTGTTTGTCTGAAGTCTTTGCCAACTTGTCAGCTGGGCACATCAACAAACACAGACACTGGAGATGAGAGGTGCTCTCTCCAGTTTCATTTCACCTAAGTTGTCGGAAATGTTGTGGCTTAGATGATCACCTCAGATAAGAGAATTTGAGGGTTTCATTTCTGAGACAGGCTGCTTGGGGCCCATGAAGTTCCCCCCCCCCACCCTTAGGCACTAGAGAACAGGAGGAACTGTTTGAAAGGGCACTAGAAGATTGATTTGGGAACAGGGATATTGGAGAAATGCAAGGTGAGCTTTACTAGGGAGATGAGAAGACAGGCCTTCCGGTGTAGAATTCCTGTTTAGAAACAGGCAACCTCCTCCTGGAGAGGAGGTCTGAAGCTACAAGGTAAGAGACCTAAAAAGGGTTGGCATTTTATAATTGCATCCTTTTGGCTCCAGGGAATCGCTAGATGACATATCTGCATAGCATTAAGGTGGATGTGAGACACCCCACCCTGTAGGTAGACACTGGGGCAATTAAGTCCAAAGGCTTTAAAGTCTGTCATATCTACACCTTCATTTTTGAGTGTCTTACAAAAATCTAAGACATAACAAGGGCTCAATATCATTTGTTGAATGCTAGAAAAATTAATAACACCTGAAGAGCCTAGCCTTGAAGTCACTCAGCTGTTTACAAGCCTCTTGACCTTGGCGGAGGTTAACTTCTTAAAACCTTCGTCTCCTCATCCACAAACAGTAGTGTGGTGGTATCTTTCTTATAAAGTAATTAAGAAGATTAGACAATGAAAGAAAGGGCTTAGAACCTCATCTGGCACACAGCGAATAAGTGTTAACCATTAATAACCAGAATTAAAATTTCTGTTAAGTGGTAGATTACATTTAAACTCTCACCATAGGGTAAGAAGCATTGGAAGAGCAAAGGAAAAGGGAAAATTTAGCATTTGTTGTGTCCCAGATCTGAACGTTGGGGAGAAAGGATGCATTCAGATGATTTGTTTAAATGAATATCAGTGAGATGGCTCCTTGAATCACATGCTGACTGACCTGTCTATGCATTCTCCTAAACTGGCTGTGTGTGGGTGTGAGTAGTTGAGTGTGTGTGTGTGTGTGTGTGTGTGTGTGTGTGTGTGTGTGTGAGAGAGAGAGAGATATGTGTAAGGCACTTAAAACATTAACAGGAGAAATATGTTCCAAGATAATATATGTACATCTACTACAGTCCCTACGATTGTCAATAACAGATATTGTTGGAAACAATTTCCGAGAATGTGAACACTTCCTAAATCCGTTATGGAAGAGTATTTTTAAAAACATGTCTGATGTCCATGTTTTAAATTTCTAGTAAATTGAATTCTTCAAATACTTCCTGAAAAACCAGTATTTATCAAAATGCCTTTAACAATGTTCAGATCCTTAAGATTTTGGTAATTAACTATATGCCATATGTTGCTATTCACTACGTGTGACCTTCTCTTTCTATCTCTAAGGAAACCCCTAGTCTGGTAATTTATTTTAGTATTTGCATTTGAACTGTGAACTCAATTGTCAGAAAAATGCAGGAAATCCAAGGATTTACACATGACAAATACACTGTGGCTGAATAATGTCAAGAAACATCAAGGCCATCAATATATGGCTTAGAGATATTGCTAAGGATGCAAAGAGGCTCTGTGTGCTATGGTGTATTATTAGAAAATCATAAAGTCTAGCAACTTTAGAAGGACTCAAGGTCATTACAAGTGTGTACAGGCCATCGACTAAGAAATAGATCAGGAGAGAAGAATAACGTAATCAGGTTAGAAACACCATTAATACAATCTATGCATTCCAAAGTCTGAACCTTTTTATTCATTTATTTATTTATTTATTTATTTATTTATTTATTTATTTATTTATTTATTTTTAGTAAGTGGCAGACAATTAAGCTTTGAATATAACTTTTATTTTCTTAAACCATTCTGGTATCACTGATGGCCAACGCAAATTAAAATCTGTTGTTGGATCACAAACATGATTAAATACAAACCTGTACATAAAACTTTATCCTGCATTCTTGCCAACCTGCTGGAACAGTGACCTGGAGTGACATCTTCACTAGCTATCTTAGAAAGGCCCAGCCCCGGCAGTTCACATTCTAGGCATACTAGGCAGTTTACCTAGTAAAATAAATTTACTAGGTAATGTTACTTGGAAAAAAATAAACTGAGTTAGCTTAAGGAAATAGTCACAAGAAACTTGTTACTGCCAGGAAAAAGCATCCTAAGGACCCTCTGAATAACAACATCCCAAGACCAACTTAGACCTTTTGATAATTCAAACACAAACTCTAATGAAACGAGTTTGGGGCTATTTTTTTTAGCCCAAACTCTGACAAATAGGCCAGGCAAATAGCTTCAAAGTCAATTCAGCTTTCTAGAAGACAGGTAAAAATAGCAGTACATCAAAAGACAAAAAACAAAATTAGAGTAAGCAAGGGAAAAATATACCCTTTTAGTATCCAGCTGCACTGTAACAATGATATTTGGAAAAGAATATTATCTATAAAAATAGAGCAGATGCCAAGATAGTTTCAAATATATCACAAAAAGGGGATAATTTAACCAGATATGAGAGCTTAATTTTGCTTGGATGAAAAAAATGAAACTAATGGTGTATTTATTCAGCAGGATCATATTCCAACTTGAAATATTCACTCACACCAAGTTAAATTGTATTCTTTATTCCTAATTAGCATTTAGAACAATGCTTCTTGACTTTGCGTAACTTACACAAGAAAATTGATGTAAGGGTTCATTTGACTTCCACGAAAACTGACCCACTGTGTCACAACTTCAGCTCCCAAAGGATTTTATTCTGTGAAAGCTATGTGATTAACTCTACTCGTGTGTACAGTTCCCGAAAGAATTGAAGTGCAAAGATGCTCTTGGTAACATTAACTTCGATTCTCATTAAGCTGATAGATCTGCATTTACCTATTAATAAAAAAACATATAATGTCTGCATATTTATGTAGATTTTTTTTTATTTCTGAGTCTAATTTTAAAATTTAAAAATGTGTATACACCATCATTTCTTCTGTTTTCCCGGTCTCCTCTGACTTGGGTACCATTTGCTGTCTGCTCTTTAAGCCACAGGCTGTCATCTTCAATACTCCTTTCTTTAAGAACCAACAAATTGTCCTTAGGATGTGACAAATGATGGCAGGTGCAAGCTGGAAATACTCACTGTTTCATCTCAAGAGCTGAGCTGAGATAAAGGCAATGGGACTTTTCCGAAATAACTTTTACAGAAGGATAAAATGATTTCTATATACAAGAAAACAATTACCAGCTAACATTAGTAGCACCAGAAAATGGTAAGCTAGAATGAGCAATAAAAACATAGCATTTGGAGTGAGATATTAGAGAGTAGCTATTAAAATATCTTACTCAATTTCTATTACACCTTAAAATGAAAGTCATCAAAATGTCATTACAGGCCTTTCCCAGCTTCTTTAGAGGGAATTGAATAATTTCTGGAAATTGAATGCTATCCAGGACTCACTTAAAATCCTTTGAAATAACAGCAAAGCAAAACACAACGTGAAATTTATGACATCTTAGATTACAATACGTTCATATACGTACCAGGGTGTTTTTGCCTTCAGATACCTACAATTAAATATGTCTTATGAAATTAATGACTCACAGAGAATGGTGCCTTCGAGAAGACCTGAAGTCAGAAACCTCAGTAAAGGGAGTCAGAGTTCAGTTCTGCAGGACTGAGGTTGACAAAGCACACATAGAGCAGTTTAAAAAAAGAAAAAGAAAACCTTGTGGGGGAACAAAATCAATTATTTCAAAATTAATTCAAGCCACCATGTATTACTTAAGCAAGGCAGCACAAAACTTTTGAAAGCTTCTCAGCTAACAGCTGAACAGGAGTTGAACGACTGCAATTAAACAAAAAAGACATCTTTATCCCGGCTTTTAGAAAACTAGGACCCTATAAAGGATTCTCAAGCCGGAAGAGACCTTCCTTTGACATGCTGTAGTTCTGGCTGAAGTTTGCTAGCTCTAACAATAAAATCTACACAAAGTAAAGCTTATTTTTGCAGACGTCCCCCTCCCCATGAGGATCGACGCCACAGCAATCAGAGGTTCTTGATCCCCAAGGTTGAAAAGAGCATAGGAAGCACCTGATTACACTTTGTTAACAAAAGCTAGGCGGTCTTTTGAAAAGGACTAACAATAAAATTCTAACTGGTTCTCTTCAAACCTTACACGCGAAAAGAAAACTATTCAAATTTTAAATAGTCATATTTAGAAAGCAGTTTTCCAATGCTCCTAGCAAGAAGCACATGCAATGTTTGAAAAAAAAAATGTTGATTTTTTTTTCTTTTTTTCTTTTTTTACCTTTCGGTTCGCGGAGGGCGTCGCTTCTCCTGGATCCCTTTTTCCGGAGGATTGTCAGTGCTGGCCGATTTAGAATAAAAACCATTAACACATTACTTCAAAACAAAACAAAACCCTACCAAGCCGCTTTGAGACAGAAACTAACTGATGGTGCCTTAGAGGCGATACATGCCTTCCCTGATTCCTATTTCGCCCTCACCAGCTTATTCGCAGCGTCTCTTCCCCGCAACATCCATCAATTAACAGTTTTTAAGGGAGCAGGGCTATATTCCGGCTCATCGGCTGATCATCTCCACAGCCACTGAATCACCCGGGCTCCTTTTTAACAAGCGTCTAGAAAGCAAACGACCGGGGACACAAGCACTACGTTCCTGGGAATCGCAGATCGGACCCAGCAACTTTCCCTCAAAGAGCCCAGCCTGAGACTGCTCGTCCCTATCCCCGAGCCACAGCACGTCTGCCTGCGTGTGCTTGAGCGCTTGAGCAAAGCGATGCTCCCGGGGTCAGGGGAGCTGAGGCTGACTTACTCCGTCCTGGCGAACACGGCTACCGGGGAGGCGGCCCCAGCTGAGAAAGGGAGGACCGCAAAGCACCCTCCCTGACTCTCTCTGTCCACCTACGATCTCATCGTGCGACTCGCAAATGAAATGCTAATAGACGCGAGGACTGATGCCAATTTCCTGCACTTTGCTCAGCGTTTCCGCGGCCCCAACACAATAAAAGATAGCTGTTTGTGGAGAATGCCTTGTTCCATACCATTAACTCCGAACAAAACATATTTTTAGCGGGACAGCGGTGTTTACTCGTAAGAACTGATGAATTGTTCTGCACCATATATCACCCGCAGACAAAGACGTTCAACTACAGTTTTGGACATAAATCAAGGTACATGCTCCTCAATAAAAAAAAAAAAAAAAAGCAAACCACTGCTTAAGTCCCTCAAACCACAGAGATTGAGGTCAGGCTGGCCATAGCAACAACGAGCAGAACTTAGGCTTCCAGAAGGACCTAGCAACCGATAAATGAGTTCAGATCTCTTTTCATCTCCACTGGTGTGAAAGCCAAAATTAAAAAGATTAGATCACCCTGCACCCACCACAAAAGGTTCCACAATGAGAAAGTCATTTCCAGCCTCTGAATCGCATCAAATAAATAACATTCATCCTTGCTATAATGAACAACTTTCAAAGTAAATTGAATCTCCATAGTCCCGCATTCCCTGGCCGAACAGTATTTACATAACAATATATCACAGGAAGACCTGAATGGATCTTGTAAATGGGGAGTTGGGGGATAAAACATCTTTAGCCCAGATTACTGTATGTTCAGACTGCTTTGCAGTGCCCCTCATATAAACAGTGTCTTGCACCACGAACATAAACAATGTTTTTAAATTGTGGGAAATGAAAGTTCTTAGGTACCTTGTTAAATGCCTGGACTCACCCAATGAACTACCTTTGTGGGACAAGAATGAAGATAAAACAAATTACTTACTGCCCTTAAACCATGCTCTAGACCCATTTTGTGACAAAGAATTCTCACCTGTGTGGATCCTGGACTCTTTGTTCATACCAGCAATCTTTGATCCTAAATAGCTGCTGAGTTTTTGCATGGTACTTAAAAATGAAAAAAACATTTGCAAAAAAAAAAACCATTTTGCTTTTCAACGTGTGCCTCATTCATCATTTGCTATTTCCTCGAAAGTCCAAGACACTCTCCATTGTCATGACAATAATGACTGTGAAGTTTTAGGAATGTCTCCACACACAGTGTTCATGTTCAGCAGTCTAAATGAGACTCCCTGTCTCCTGGTCACTAAACAATAAATTAAGGGCTACTCTCCAGATCACATCAACTCCCAGAAACTATTGTACATTGCATATGTTTCAGATGGCGTGCATTCAAAGTAAGACAGCCAAGTCTATGGCAAAAATATACCAGCCTAATCTTATCTCTTTGTGGCGGCTCACACAGATATTACTATTTGAACTCCACAGGGAATCTCATTAATTTTTAAAACTCTCTGACCTCAGTACAGTTGAGTATAAAAATAATTACAAATTAAGAATGAAAGAACATCACTTGAATTCTGCACAGCCATATGCTCTGCCTTGTACAGAACATTACTATCGTCAAACGGAAATTCTTTTTTTTTAAACAGATATAAATTTAAACAGCATGATAAATGTTCCCCACACAGACATTAAAAGCAGCTCACCCTTCCACCAGCTTTGCTCACACCTCACCTCCGATGCCTCTAGTAACACAAAGCCCTGTGAGCACAGACAGGTTCTGCAAGCAGGGGACAGCAGGGAGGATGCCCTCTCAAAAATATTTACCTAGAGAGACTTCCTTTCTGTCTCTCTCAGTCACAAAGATACAGAGATGCAAGAATTGTGTATAAATATCTTCTTACCTAAAACTTGTCAGAAGGATGGTCTTGTCATTGCGGTTCCCTCCTGGTTTCTCCTTTTGCCATCATGGGAATTGGCTCCGGTATGTTGAGTACTCTGTGCCTCAGTTACAGACACTCATCTGCCTGCATTGAACCTACAAGGGGAAAGGAGAGAGGGAGGGTAGGAGAATGAGAGAGAGAGAGAGAGAGAGAGAGAGGGAGAGAGCACTACAGAGAGACTAAGAGAGAAAGAAAGCGAGCCAGCACAACTGCTGACTTGAGTGAGACTAAGAACCTAAAACCCTTAGCCAAGTGAAGCCTGAACAAAACTGATCAAAGCTTTGTCCTTCATCAGCAGAGTAGACAGCTAATTTTTTTTTTCCTCCTCTGAAAGTAGGACTGTCATTGGGGATTCTCACCAGGACGGCACAGACAGAGGCAGACCTTCTCCAGAGCGCTAGTGCTGCCCAGCAGCCCGTGCAGAATACAGGTACCTATTGTTCCGGAGACAGATATGTAGCCAGCCAGTCAGCCTCTGACAGATCTCAGCAAACCAGCGAGCCTGCCTTCGTTTTAACTCCTTCTTTACTAGTGCCTATTGCTGAGAAGCACAGGTCTTCTCATCACCCAGGAGAGATAAATGAGGCTGAGGCCGATGATCTCACGGCAGGAACTAAGCCTGCATCTTTTACAGAGAGGGGACTTTAGCTGCTAGTGCTGAAGTGTGGCATTTGATGGTGAATGTCTTCTTTTTCTAGGAAGAAATGAAGGGTTAGATTAGAAGAGGAAGACAGAACGTAAGAGAAAACCTTTGACGTGCAACATGAGTAGGACTGCCACTTTAATAAGGAAGATGAAAATTAAGGTTATTCCAAATACCTTGACTGTAAATATAATGTCCCAGCACAAATGGGGTTCACTAAACCAAAAGAGTGCATAGGCAGAAAGCCCATTTAGAACATTCTCTATAAAAAGCCACCCAGTAAACCTGTTTCCCAAGGGGCTGAATCTTTTCATCCTCTGTCCCCTTTTTATAAACTCTACTGCTTTCTAATGAATCCCTCAAATATCTCTCATCCCCAGTGCCACACCATTGCCCCAAATCTTGCAACATTTACAGGAGCCCAGAGAAAAATGACGTATTCTCCATTTCTCCTTGGTGGATCTGAAGATCCAGACAGAACATTTGCTTCTTTAAATTCCTGGACCTCAGCTGACCACACTGTGTGTCTAGTTTTTATCTGTGTGTATTGACTGAATGATTTTCTTTTATAGGGTGCAAAAGGAGGCTTTGCTTTTGGTTGTATGATAATAATGGAAAATAAGAAATAGAATAAAAAAAAAAGTAGCTTGTCATTGAGTTAAGACAAGAGGCAACCACAAAAGACTTACTATGTGCACTTTACTTTCTCTAGAATGAATGCCATTAATTGTTACCAGGATTCCCCCCAAGGAAAACTGTGCACATTCTGAAATAGTAGGTATGCTGCAGTGGTAGTTATGAAACTCCTTTGTAAAATCTACACTCAGGCATCACTTTACAAAGCCAGAGGGTAAATACTGAAAGCAATAGAAGGAGCTTTAGTCATGCGTGGCTGTTGATGGTAATGAGACATGTAGAACACAGCTATGCACTGCCGAACAGCTTCTCCCAAGTAGTTATGGTTTGCTTTATTTATTGTTAAAAGAAAAGTAGTACTAGATTACATCAGGGTGTTTCAGAAAACTCTGCGTGGGGATGGGGGGGGCACTAAAAAGTACAGTGTCTCTTGTCCTAAATTCCAGCATTTCAAAACCATTTCAAGTCATGTTGATTTAACTAGGACTCTGAGCAATTAATACAGGCTTTGGAAACCCAGAAGAAGTTAAAATTGCTTAACTTGGTGACATCTGAAAAGGCCGCCTTGTGCTCTCTGCTTAGGGGGAGCTTCTATTAGACTCAAAATGTCAACTGACTTCACCTGAGCAAAGGGAACTATAAATGCTTTCTTACTAAACTCATCTAATCTTAATATATAAACCAAGAAGAGAAAAGAGAATCTTGTAGCTCATTTCTTCCCTGTGCACAGTCTGATTTCCCCCCAAACCCATTTTAAAGAATGTGCTCTCTGTTCAGTCAATGGATAACTTTGTTTGTTATATGACTATCCTAATAGCAAAATAGGAAAAGCCCATCCAGTGAAAGCAAGGAGGATAGACTATAGATCCTTATACAGAAAAGCCCTGGGTCTCAGCAGAGGTGACAACACCTATTCGTAGCCCTTAGTGCTGCCCTAAGGCTGCAGTTTAGAAGGGACTTGTAGCCTCTCACTCCTGAGCACATGAGAAGACTTAAGAGTAAGTGCATTTAATTAGAGCACTACCCAGACCCCAACCAGATCTTATCTTTTATGCCCTCCCCCCCACCCACTTTGATCTTTCTGTTCCACTTCTGTTACCTTCAGAAAACTGAGCTTTGGTGTGTCAAACTAGTTTTAAATAGTCAGCTCTGAACATGTTTGAACACAGACAGTTCTCATAGTCAAGGTGCATCATTTTTTGGGTGGGTGTGAAGAGGGCTATCAACATTAATGAGAGTCATATGCTTAGGGGAACACAAAACCGGCATACTACAGAGAGAATAGACACACATATGTGTCTGCTGTGCATAAAAGAGTTTCAGTGTTTGTGCAGGCACATATTTTTATAGGCTTTGGAGGAAAGGAAAATAATTTAGTGTTTTTTGTTTTTTTTTATTAAGTTCCTACTGGGATGCCTCTGTTATCTTGCAATTCCTCACTATAGCTCTAAGCTTATAATTCACACCCATCTCCAATTTGCTAAATAAATAAATCACTTCAAGTAAGAGTCCAATAGGATATGCCAATCGTTTTTTTTTTTTTTTTTAAACAAATTGTCATGTGCTGGGGTCTGTAAAGTCTAAACACAGGAGGGTGTGGGCCCCACCCTTCATAGCAGCCAGAGGTCCTCTGGGTCTTCTGATGCTCCCCTAGGCATTTAACTCTTTTTATCTAAACAGCTAGATCTGAGAAACTCAAAATGGAGCTTTCCAGAGGAAATGTGAAGGTAACATAATGCCTTCATTATATTAGGGAATATTCCGATTTTTTATAATTCCCCCTAGGACATGTCACAGTGCCATTCAGTCATTCATTCACACAACGAACCCCACGCTAGTGTGACTTCTGAGGGACTGACTCTCCAGGAACGCTATAAGTAACTCCACTCTAGCAAAGTTAAAAATAGTCTCTCTACCAAATTAAGCGTTATCTATGTCCTCCATGCAGCTATTAGACACATAGAAAATCGCCTCTGTGCACAATCTACAAATGGCTTAGATTACATATTAAAATTCTAATTAAAAGTCTCCTTCTTATCTACATTGGCTGATTTGTGATTACAAAGTAAATTCAGATTTGGAGTGAAACTTGTAAGGACTGGTGATTTCTGATGGGTGCAAGTTAACGGCAGAAGAATAGAGATTTTTCGATAGAAAGAAAATGGAAGTAACGTACAAATTCTGAGAGTCTTTTTAGACCATGACTGTTTAGTGTCCTTGTGGTCCCCTGGTGACTTCCACTCCCAAGAACTTTACTCTCTTGAAAGTTAGCGAGCAATAGTCAGGACAGCTAACATCTCCTCAAGACACAAGGGGGAAGTATTGGCATGAATGACATTCAAAATGAAAAAAAAAAAGAGTTAAGAATCCGATTACGTACTTCAGAGAGCATGTACTAAGGATAAACCAAAGCACTGCAGGATTTCAAAAGTAGAATGCAATATGGGCTAACTCCCACTTAATTCATAAATATATAAAGATACTGTTTCTAGGAGTTTTGTTTTAAAAGATCATGGATAATTTAATGGAAAATATCAGGAGGTACCTGACACCCTTCAAGGTGCGCAGTCTTTACAGTAGGAGCAAAATTACCCATTTTCTCACCATCCCACGATTCAATCTACTTTGTGGTCTAGCTGATCTCTTCCCTGCCATATAGTTTAAATAATATAACTACTTGGCTTTAGAAAAGCCCTGTGAGATACTTTTATTCATCAGTTAGTAAGCCGTAGGATGCTTTGAAATAATGGTAGAGCATACTGCCTTCCTCATTCTCCAGTAGCTGCTGGAAGTCAAGTCTGAGAACGCGCACACACCGGGAAGAGAATGTTAATATTTTGAGTGGCAGCAAAAGGAAAGCATTTGCATTGTAGCAAGTGTAAATGAAACAAGATGCTGGCCTGTGTTCTTGTAAATGTGTTCCCAAGTACTCTCAGACTTCCAGCACAATGAATAAGAAGTCAACATGAAACTGACTGATGAGAGTTGATATCCAACACAAAAGCATTTCACAGAAGTTAAGAAGCTCCCACAAGGGGATTAGGCAAGAAAAAAAAAAAAGGGAAAGATTTCACCACGTATACTTTGCATGTTTGCATAATTCTTTAAAGAAAATCAGAACATTCTAGAACAAACATTTTCTTCAGGAATTCCAACTCTGAAAGGTTTTCTTAATAGATAGCCACTATTTTGCAGTCAGATCTTTGAGTGAAGTAGGACCTACCTGGCTTCTCCAAGAAAGAGCCTTACAGCAGCTGAGAGTGGCCTGACATAAGTAGAGCCTCACAGGAAGTGCTCCATTCTTATATCTGTCCTACGTAATCTTCCCATACAGGGTTTTGTTTTGTTTTTTGTTTTTTGTTTTTTTGCTAAAAGTTGGAATAAGGCATGATTTATTAATATGGCAAAGTCATTACAATCTGAACCAAAATGTTATTGGACCTTTCCCTAGCCATCGCTGTTTAAGGGAATCTTTAAAAAACAATTTAGTTTCCTTCCACCCAGTCAAGTTTTCTCCACAGATAATTGACTTTCATTATATGCACAAGAAACATCAGTGAAGTCAGTATGCATGAGGCATTTAAATATTTTCAAATGAAAGTATGTCTGTATTCATGTTCGGGTACCCAAACACACTCTCATTTGATTCTGTGGAACTGGTCATTAACACCCCTCTAATGTACGAGAAAGCACCCTTGGAAACTGGAAAGGCCACATAACCAGCCAGCTAATAGTCGGTGTTGGGGACTCTTTTAAGCAAGCCATGTGTCCTCCCTGATGATCATGCTGACTGACTCTTTGCAGCCCCACTCCCACCAAAGTTCTGTCTTGTTCTCTGACTTTTTCCTTGCTCCTAAGTACCCCTTTGGGATTTTAAGGTTTACCCCAGGAGACTCCCGTCATCCAAAGTGTGTTTGAAATGCCAACGTGTGATTGCTAGTTGTTCATGAATACCTTGAAACATTGGATTATCAATGTTCATAACTGTCTAAATACAGCAGGACAATATGAAACCAATCACCATGTACATCAGTCTAACATTTCAAAGCATACCACTGTAATCAAGTTGCCATAAACTTAAAAAAAAATAAAAGGTTACTAATGCTTGAAAGTGGCACTCATGAAATAATACTCGATTCTAAGCATTGGGAAAATAAGCATAGTAGCTACACAATTCCAAAATAGATTCTACTTACTCGACTGCCCATCTCCTTCTGAACTAGGACTCTCGTCTTGAAGAATTTCACCTTTTGAGAACTTGTCCACACCCTCTCAACCCGGCAGACCCTCTTCCTCTGGGAAACTATTACCCAGTCAAAGAGCCATGTTTAAATAACAATTCAGTTACTTTATAAAAGTCACCAAACTTCTCTTCGGAAACCCCTTCAAGACACAGCTGCCTGCCGCTGTCCAGTGTCAGATGAGTGTCACCATAGTTGTGTGGTCACGATTCCATCAGCGGTTTTTCTCCCCTTCCAGGACACAAAGTAGAGAAGGAAGTGGGAAAGCCTTCTCCACGAGAGTGACTTTCCACTGGATGGGGAGGAGAGAGCTAGCAGTGTTCAATACAAGAGCAAAGCCAGACGTGCAACGGAGGGAAACAAGTTTTCTGAGTTACATTTGGACACCAGACTTTTATTTCTCAACGAATAAACTGAAACAAAAGACAGAACAGAATGAGTCTGTACGCTGGGCTCCAGCAAGTCGCTGCAAATCAAAAGAAAACGAAGAAGCGGGCAAGAAGAGAACGACGAACGTTCTAAGCAAATGAGTTTCTTCTTTCACTCCTGCACCGTGTTCTCAGAGCCCCAGTCCTCGCTGCAGACCGTGGTGGATCCTCTTCCTGCTGAATCCTCACTATTCCGGAACACAGGACTCTAAAAGGAGCGGAGGTCAGGCACTTGTGTGCACTTGGCTTTTGCAGTGACAACGAATCAGAAACGATAGCACCGGAGGGATTTATGAATTTTTTACTCCCATAGTCACAAACAGCAGACGTTTACTTTATAAAGAGAGCTTTTAGATCCTTCTCGCAGTTTCCATAGTGATTTCATTTTTCCCTTTTATCGCAGATTGGCTGTAGCACCGCTGCCCTTTGTGCGCTAAGAGCTTATACCACCAACTGTCGATATAAAAGGTAGCTGAGGCAGAGACACAATATATACTGCCAAAAAATAATCGAAACAGAGACACATTGCTGGAAGGTTCCAGAAGACTTTTTTTTTTTCTGTATCAATGTGATAGTACAGCAGGAAAAAATAATTTTTTCCTGAATTCTCATAATTACTGTGAGTTAAATGTAGTTATATTTTATGCAGTGTATCATGCTTATATTAAAACACTCATCATACAAAACATAATCCCTTCATAAAAGGCTTTAATATCACTTACATGGTTCCGAGTGTCTGGGCTTGTTAAACATAAAAGTTCACAGTGGAAACATTTCATTTTAGTTCCTTTAGATGTATTCCAGAGCTGATTCTTCTCTTTCATTTCTATGTACTTGATTTTATGTGTATCCTTTTTCCTATTCTTTAAAAATAGGTAGCTTTTTTTCCCCCCTAATCAATGCAGACTACCCCTAGTCAAACAGTAAAAATCTGGGCAAGAAGTCAGGCACTGCTCTTAGGCACCCTCTACAGCAAGGATGTGGTTCTTAATGACTCCTCTCTCATTTCATACGGTTCTTCCTACTAAAACTGAGTATTTAAATAAATTATAAAATTACACTGATTTTTTCCTCATATTTAATAATATTAGTACCCGAATAATCCTAGTCAGAGGTTGCCATACTCCTGAGAGAAATGTCTGCTCTCTAACTACTTATCAGATATATTGAATTCTTGTCACAGAGTTGTGGATGTCTGACAAATAAACTTTTAGCTCTAAAAAAATGCTTCTTCTGATCATAAGGAAATGAAAACTACTGTCGATTATTGCTGTGGTTAGGGTTTTTATTTCTACATATTACTGTATAGAGATAGCAATCAATATAAGAATAAGTGTCACTTAAGGAAAAAATTTCTATGAAAGATACATATTATTATATGCTTTATATTAAGAGCTAATTTTTATATAGATATAGAGACCCATGAACACCGCTTCATGGATGTTACAACCTATACTTTATTATATCTCATACTTTCTTTTGTTAAATTTTCTAAGGAATGGTCAGCTTAAATTGGCTAGCTAATACCTGAATTCCTAGTGTTAACAAAATTATGCACCCCAATAAGATTAATTCCTATTCTTTTTTAAAACTCTAGTATCATCCTGGAAAATAAGTATAAAGTGGATTTCAAAATAAAATATAAAGACTGGCATTGCACTGTGAGAATTCTAAGATAGAGCAGGGCAGGTACACATGATCTAGAGACCCTATTTTGGCAAAATTCTTAGAAGGTCAAGAAGTAGTGACTTCCTGTACTTTGACAAGTAGCATAGCTCTAAGAAAATACAAAGTAATAGTTAGCACTGAACTCTTGCACAATCTACAGGGTATTTCTGAACTTAATGGTCTAAAACCAGAGTCTAAGAAGCACTAGAATCTACCATCTAAATTTCTATGTCAGTCACTGAACAGATTCTTCTTCAACTTATTATACTGCAGACTCTCTGTGAGGGGAGAGCATGTCTCCAAATTCTTGAACAAATTATGCCATCTTTGTGTTCATAGAACTTCCAGTTTGGGTAAGGAGATGACAGGGTGATGGAAAATTAGTTAGCTAATAAAAGATTACACTTTTTATTATGGAAAGCAGCGAAGTCTTTGAAGCAGACATCTGTAATCCGAGATGTGGGTTGTGTGGGAGAAATGTTCCAGACACAGCGAGATCATTCTGTGTCTGAAAAACGAGAATACTGTTGTGCTGGAGGCAGTGAGTGTGGGAAGGGATGGTTAGAGAAGTAAAAACTAAGGTCAGTTGCTGTGCCAGCTGCAAGGGAATATCAGTGCAGGGCTTTAAAAGGGGGCTGAGGGGAGACAATAACATTTGGAATTTAATGATCATCTTACATCTTCTGTGTAAACCACATTAGAGCAAGATGAATGTAGAACCAAGAAGGGAAATCCTGAGGTGACTCTATGAGCCAGCAAAAGGTGCTAAGGGCCAAGATGGAGGATCGCCGTCCAGGTAATGAAGATGAATTCGAATATAGAGTGGTAGAACTGTCAGCACATGGAACAGGACAGACTGTGGGTGGTGGGGGCTGGTTTTGAATGGGGACGTGGTGGTTATGGGGTGAGGAATGCAGAGAAAAAGGAATGGTTGATGACCCGGGTTGAACATGCAAATTGAGAAAGTTTCAACATAGAAACAGGATATAAAGGCAGTTTTTTTCTTCCTGAGAAAAAGACAGAGTCACCCACAGAAATTCTGCACAGAATATAGAAAATGAGTTGAAAGCTGGAGATCTGAGGCGGTCAACACTTAAAGGAGTGGGTAGACGAAGAAGTAGTGGAGAAGCAGTCGCTGCGGTGCCTCAGAAACTCATGAAAGAGGCCATCTCGGGAGGTGGCCCCCGAAGTGTGTGTTTGCTAGAGGTCAAGGAAGAAAAGAACCCTGTGGGCTGAGTTACATGGAATTCACAGGTGGCCAAGTGGGGTACCAGAGTTAGAAGTTCCACCATAATGGGTTGACAGCGAACACTCTGAAGTCAGAAAGTAGAGATTTTTTTTTTTTGTCCTACAGATATTTGAAAAGTCTGGTCATGAAATGCAGCAGAGTGATCCAGTAGCTGTGGGGGACATGATAGTTTCCTGTGTGTATGTTCAAGGGACAATCTTTATTACTATTATTATTATTATTATTATTATTATTATTATTATTAATGTATTTAAAATAGAAGGTGCCAGAGGATATAAATGTTGACAAGTTTCAGCTGTCCATGAAAAGGGGCTTAATGCTATTTACTAGGAAAGGCAGGATAAAAGAGCAACGATATCCTTGACAAAGTAAGAAGAGATGGGATTCAGAAGATGAGGGGAAGGGTCAGCCTTTGCTAAGAGGCAGTTTTCTATTTTAGGAGAAGAGAAGAAAGAGAAGAGAGTGAAGAAGCCTGGAAGTGCATGCACAGAGTTGGTCAAGAGAAGGGGTCTTAATTCTTGACTCTATCCCATAAAGTCTATAGAAGTGGGAGCTTTGCTGTAGGAGAAGAGTTCAGCTCAGCACTGAACATTAACACTAAAGATCAAGGTTGGGGCGGTGAATGGAAAAATGCTAAGGAAAGCAGAGGGGGGTGGATTTCGGCTCAGTGGATTTGACAGGAGCTAAAGATAAGCCAGAGAAGTAAGACAAAATATTAAGGGTGGAGATGAAGAATTGACCAGATATGGAAGACGATCAAACAGTAAGGGTGGGGATTTTCACTAAACCAGCTCGGCAGCGTTGTTAAAAGAGCACTAACCATGCTACGAAAGAACTCATGGTTTGGGCTACATAGGAGAAGAGTCTCAGAGGAGGCTGTGTGGAGTCCAGTCGAGGAGAGATACTCCATCTAGTGTGTGGGGTAATCTGAGCTTCCTAGGAGGGTATGGAAGGCTGGCCGGGCCATCTGAGAATCCACTTCCGGTTTATGATCTTGAATGTAAGTTGAAGCACAACTGTGAATTTATTTATTTATTTATTTTTTCCCCACCAATGAAACTGAGTTGTTTGGGAAGAAAAGGCACCAGCCTGGGGTGGGGTGGTTGGCAAGAGAAACAATAGGAACATTGATTGGATCTCGGCAATATTAGTGGGCTAAGAAAGGACAGGGGGAAAAAAGCCTTCCTAGGAAATAAAATGGTCAGGGTGAGCGGTTCTAGGTTTTCAAGAGGTTGAGGTTGAAGACTCCAAACAGGTACAGAGATGGGAGGGAGGGAGAGGAAAGCTTGAGAATGAGGAGTCACGAGTACTTCAGGTTCATCAAGGTGTGGTTTTAGTAGCCACAAGAGGGGAATATGCACTTTGCATCCGGTTTGAGCAGGTTCCAAGGAAACAGCGATGGATGTGTGTGTTCTGTGAGGGATAAGAAAAGGCAGATGCCTTGAGGGCAAGGGGAGCTCACAAGAACCTTAGTTCTGGAAGACAGCGCAACTGGCGAAGAAGCGATACCGAGAGAAATTTGAAGGAAATATCGTTGCTTGTCAAGGTGCACTTCAAACAGCTGCGGATGGATAAAAGCATGCACACAGGCAGAAAGAAAGGCACTTTCCAGGGATAAGAGAAAGGAAGGATGCAGAGTCTGTCAGGAAGAAATGACCAGAGTGAAATAAGCTACATGAAAAGCATAACAGATGAAAAGGTTTCTTTACTTTTGTTTTAAAAAAAAAAAAAACAAAAAACCTATATTCTAAAAATGAACGAGGAATAAACTCACTACTTGGAGAGAATGAGGCCATCCTTTCATTACGCAGCCATTCCAAGAGCTTTGACTCAAGTCTCTAATGTGTGCTCTTGTATAAAGATGGACAGCACCCAGAGATACAAACAGCAGTGAACATTTTAAGACAGTATTGACAAGAAAATGAGTGTCTCCTTTGAGACTGGCCATGTTTATGATAATTGCCAAGAGCTATTCAATCTTACTCTAACCTCAATGTGTAGACACTACTGTTATTTCCATTTACAGGCAAAATGTTTGAGAGGTCAGAGGCAGTCTTGGTCAACTAGATTGCTCAGTATCTCACCGTTGATAGAGATGAGACAGAAGGCTAGAAAGATCCAGATCTTAGGCCAAGAAATGGCTCACTCAGGAAAGTACTTGCCACACAGCATGAAGGTCTGAGTTTGATCCCCAAAACCCACATCGAAAAGCTTAGTGTGTATCTATAATACTAGCAACCAGGAAGGCAGAGACATTCAGATACCTGGGACTCCGTGGCCATCCAGCTTAGCCTGTTGGGTGAACCCCAGGCCAGTGAGAGATCCTGTCTCAAATAACAAGGTGGATGACTGCTCAGCAGTTACAGACAAAGTAGACCTCTAGCCTCCATTGAATACACACACATGCACATACACACACACACACCATCCAAATTTCTTATCAGAAAGACTGAGAGCTAGATACTTCTCAAAATCTAATGTCAGGTCCATAATCTGAAGCACTGGTTATTATAAATGTATCACTATTTTGTTGTGTGACCCGTCATATTCGACACACTATGGGATAATAAAGATTGTAAACTTCACAATTAAATTCATGTTATTTCTTGAAGCCAAAAGAGTTTTAATAGTGGCATGGAAGAAAGGAGGAAGGCAGAAAGGAGGAAGGAAGGAGAGAAGAGAAAAAGAAGGGAAGTGAGGGAAGATGGAGGGAAGTGAGCTTGTTCTTAAACATGTTTCAATGTGGAAATGTGGATAAAGCTTGGTTGATAAGCCTATATTTTATAGAGATCACAGATGCGGAAATGGTAAATTAAAAACATTTAATGATAGCAGATCTGGGCAGTGGCCAATCAATGGGAAGAACAGGAGTCAGCAGTATGGGAGAATCCTAAAGACCCCTGCTGTGTTATCAAACGACTTCTTAGTTATTTTAAGACAGTCCAAAAACTTCAGAAAGGTGGCTAGGAGCTGCCAGTAAGACAGAAGATGACAACACTGGGTGGAAAGCTGACCTTGAGGCAACAGCTTTTACGAACAGAAGAGAGTATTTCCCTATGTTGGGGAGCAGTACCTTGGAGAGAGACCATCACATTATATTACAGTGCTGCTCTAGACATACGTGGTGTAATGGAGCAAAAAGATGGAAGAGCTGATACGTGGTAGCGAGTGGCTTGTGTGTGAAGGGAGTAAGGGATCAGAGGATGATGTAATTCCATTACAATTAACAACAAACATGATGACAAATGATGATTGAGATCTTGTACATGACAGGTGCTACACTAAATATTTGATACTTTAAAAAAATACTCATTTAATCCTCTCAATAGCACCACGAAGGGTCCTAACAACTGTTAGGATCATTTCATAGATGAGGAACCTGAAACACTAAACAGCTAAACACTTTGCTGCCAGTTAAACAGCCACTGGGTAATGGAGTTGTGATTTGAGCCCTGGTTTCCCTTCCAAGTTTACATGTGGAACCGCAGTCCACATTGCACGCAAGCACAGCTTCCCAGCTGCGCACTGCACTGAAAGATCTGAGCCTGAGATCGTGTCTCACTTATTCCTGATCTCCCACACAGCACCAGGATAAACGGTCTCTTTGCTATTGTTATACAACATTGAAGAAGATAAGCCGACGAGTGCGTGCGTGCGTGTGCGTGTGCGTGTGCATGTGCACGCGCTCACACGCGTGCGTGTATGTGTGTATAGGGTGTGGTAGAGTGCATATGCATGTTTGTACTTGGAGACACTAGAGATCAACCTCATGTCTCATTCCTCAGAAGCCATTTATCTTGTATATTTGTTGCTGTTTGTGGGATAGCACCTCTCATTGGAATGGAACTAGATTAAGAAGCTAGGATGGCTGGCTGTTGAGCCCTGGGAATCTGCCTGTCTCTGCCTCCTCAGATCTGGGGTTCAAAGCAGGAACCCCCACATCCAGCTTTTTCTCATGTGTTCTTCACTCTTGTGGTACAAGTACTTTCCCAACTGAACCATTCAGTTAACACAATTTTCTCCCCCCACCTCCTCCTCCTCCTTCTTCTTCCTTCTCCTTTTCCTTTTCCTTCTCCCCCCACCTCCTCCTCCTCCTCCTTCTTCTTTCTCTTCTTCTTCCCCTCTTCCTCTTGCCCTTTTTATTCTTGAGAATATTTAGGGGCTTTGTGAAACAACTAAGTCTTGGAGGGAGAAACAATAATATTCCTTTTGATTCTTTTTGTGCCAATGGGGAAATATCCATAATATGAAGCATGGTAAACAGTAAGTGGGTATGTGTGTGGGGGTGCATATGCACCCATGGTAAACATGGTACCATGTTCATCATAGAGAAGACTCATTGATTCCTCAATCTGCAAATTCAGGAGTATGATGCCAACTTACAGGAAAAAATTCGTTTAGGTACGGTTGCATACATTGTTTTAGGCAAATAGCAAAGAAAGCATAGATAATCTGACGCCTTGAGTTCTTAAAGTTGTATGATCCTAAGCCATATTCATTTTGTTCTTTGTCAAGAGGTGTCTAAGATAGCATCATTGTCTTAAGTCATATTGCAAAAACACATGGAAGTCCAGGGTGGATCTGTAGCCGAGAAACTTTTGCCCGTCTTCTCTTACAAATTAGTGAGGTTCTTGAAAGAGCATTATGCACAAATGCAGGAATCCAGGCTACAGTCAGGGCTTCTTTGGCTCACCCAGATCAGTAGAGTAACATGGTGCTAACTTCAAACTACCTCATTTACACAGCAATCAAGATATTTGGCCTAGAATTTGTCAAGGATAGGAAAAAATTAGCAATATGTTTTCTTCCAAGGCTTTTTGGTGTATAATTTGGAATGGGAGCATGGTGTCTATAAACACATACCCGTGATGAGATGCCTGGCCCTGGATCCCAGCACCAGGAGGAAAACCCCTTTAAAGCGAGGTAGTCCTAGATTGCTTGTCTGTGTGCTAATGCCTCCTGCAGATCCATGTCTATCAACAAGGCAGCTGAGACCAAGAGGAAACTGGTTTTATCCAACACCATCATGAGCTAGGACAAAACAGTCTAAGTTCCTACTCCCAGTCTTTCAACAACTCCAGAGCACCCAGAAGCTACTTCATGTACTTCTTCACGGAGCTGGGAAGAACTATGATTTAATTATCCCACTAAACTCAACTGCCTTTCCCCAAAGCTGTAGCATTTCTATGGAAAAATCCAGAACTTTCAGGTTTGGAAGATTTCAACTTACTATATTATATTCTTTTAGTGTCTTAAAGCTGCTGTCTCCTTCTGATGGATTTCATCTGCTTCATGAGGCAGACTGAATTTTACTTGCTGGTTTGCAGTAAAAAAAAAAAAGTGTTATTTTCCTGGTTGATAGTCAAGTCTTTTAAACTGACAGAACTTAGAAGCAAGTATGCAAATACTGTCCCGGTCAACACATTAACGAAAGTTTGGTGGGCCTGTAGCTGCAATTTCCAACCACAAGAGCGTGAAAGTTTGTCATTTACAACAGCAACCACCACAGGGGTCATTTTATAAACCACTTAAATACTTAGTATAGAAAAAAAATCAGTACATGTTGCGTGTCAGGTAATGCTGACATGATATATTTCCATGGGAGTTTTTCCTGAGAGCTCTCAACAGCCTGCCTCTGTAGGACGAAAAAACCAGCATCAACCAAGCAGAGCCAAGCGGTGCCAGCAGCCTTAAGACAAGGAGGATGTTTGACTGAAGTGCCCACCTTTAGTATGCACACAGTGTCTTAGCATCTGTTCCTTGTAGCTATACCTTAAGTATTTAATGTAATAATTGCAAATCATCTGCATATTGATTCACTGAAAAAACGAGGTTATCTAGGAAACAGGTACCGATATTCTAATTCTGATAATATAGAAACCAAGATTCTGGAGTTGGGAAGAAGGCACAGTGGGTCAGAGTGCTTGGTGTGATTGCATGAAGTCCTGAGCTTGGGTTCCTTGACACCCATGTACAAAGCCTGGCCTGGTTAACACAGGCCTGTAACCTCAGCACCGTGGAGGACAGAGACAGGAGGATTGCCCGGATTTTCTGGCCACCAGTCTGACTCTACATTCATTAAAAGACCCATTGGAGGGAATAAGACGGAATAGTAGAGCAGGACACTGTGTTCTAATCTGGTCTCCTCACATGCACACAGGTGCAGGCACTCACACACACATTTGTGCACACACACCCATATATAACATATATCCTACACCATACAGAGAGAGAGAGAGAGAGAGAGAGGAGGGAGTCCAAGAAATAGTAGATCGTCACTAAAGGGACCTAGAACACTGTGCACTCTTCCGGGCATTCAAGTCCCATATAGGTCAAAAACCAGTACATTGCACACCATACACACACACACACACACACACACACACACACACACATGTGTTTAAGGACCACAGACTTGAAAATTGATATGCATTTATGACGTTATTTTGGCACTTTTGTGAAACTCATTTTTTTTTTTAGCATTTTTCTTTTCTCTGTAAGCTAAGATCATGAGAAACCTTGATTTGACATACAGATCAGGTGCAGCCCTGGGTCTAATCCATGTTTCTCCAGTTTTCTCATCGGTAAGAGGGGTGCAGCTGAAAGAATTACACAGACCCCCTCCACCCCTGAGCATTGTCTCTTCCCTTTCTTCTCTCACAAACTCAAAGAAGCCCCATAAGCAGGCATGTCCATCAAGCACGACAGAACAGGATAGATATGAGAAATGAATGCTCTCAACGTGTAACAGATGTAGCTGGTTCCAGAAGACAAAGGCCTAGATCACAGGACATGAAAAAGGATATTTCACACCTGCTATCACAGGCTGCTTGATTTAGTATTGGACCAAGGGGTAAAATAAGAAATGTGTGGGAAAATCTGATCTGTTTCTTATAATTCTAATCCAATCTCAAGCAAAGAAGGGGCCAAATATATCTCCAAAAAATGCACCGACTATTTCCTTGCTCATTTTCATAACTTAAGAATTTAGGTAGTTAGGATGCAAATTCAAGACCCCTGGGTACCTTTCGCATTCAACCAACACATGAAGTAAATATGCAAAACTTTACAACATCAAAAATTTTTCCTCAAGGACCCTTAAATAGACTAATTTATTTCTCTCTTTTTTTTTTCCCTTTAAAAACATATTTCCTTTACTTCATATTTTCTTAAGGGAATGTCTGTTTAGTGATCAAATTAGACAGACGGCTGGTACAAGTTAGTTCTCAGTGCCAGTTTCTTAACTAATGGTTCCATTCACTCATTCATTCGACAGTTATTTATTAAGTAGCTGGTATGTTCTAGACACTGAGAAGCCCTGGGGTGATATAGTACGTGAACAGGCAGACTCGCAGAGGAGACGTGTAAACTACAAGAGAAAGGTAGATTTTAAGAGGAGAGGATAACACATTTAGTCAAGAAGGCCAGCAAAGAACCATTGAAGAAGAGGCACTTAATCTGGAGTCTAAAGGGTATTATTGCTTGAATAGGAAAAGCAGAGAGGCAAATCTCTACAGGCAAGAAGAAAAGCATGTGCAAAGGTCCTGAGGTAGGGGCATATGCTGCCTTTCTTGATCAGATTGTTTGAAGCAGGACGACCTCCCCTAAATCTGGGTGGCATCTTCAGGTGTCAGCCCAGAGAAAAGAGCACAGAAGAGGTAGAAGTAAACTGGGTTTTGCCTGCTTGCCCGCACTCTCACTGGCAAGTTCACCGATCCTGTTGCTGTGGCATTCCTTCACTGATATTATAACTTACTTCAGGATTCCAAAGAAGACTGATGACCAGCAGCTCTCCAGGGACCCTCCAGGGACCCTCCAGGCCTTCAGCACCAGGTTGGCACTGCAGAGACAGCCAGCTTTGTGGGCTGGACAACTACAGAATTCTTGGCTTCTCCAGTGTGGGGTAGCAATTGTTGAGCTTCCTGGACCACGTTCTGAATGCCAATCTATCAAATCCCCTTTTAACATTGTGGTGGTTTGAATAAGAATGGCTCCAAAGGGTCATATGTTTGAGTACTTTGGGAAAGATTGGGAGGTGTGGCCTTGTTGGAGGAGGTGTGTCACTGGCAGCCAGCTTCCTGTTTCAAAAATCCAAGCCATTCCTAGTTAGCCCAGTTTCAATAGTGTAGATGGAAATAAAAAGATATGCTTAAACATGAATGTACTAATAATATAATTGTCTCTATGATGCAATAAACAGCTTAGAATACTGGGCCTCAGCAAAGGAATCAGTCGGACACAGTATGAGATAAACACAACTTTCTAGAGGTCTGGGAGAAAGCAAAAGAAAAACAAAATGAACCAAGAGGTGAAGATGAATCAGATGTGTAAGACGCTGCTGAAACCACACCAAATGATACGGAGAATAGAAGTGAGGAAAGCGAGAGCAGGGGAGACAGTGAAGGAGGAGAAGAGAGAGGAAAAGAAAGGGGAGTAAGGGCGGAACGGATGCTGCCTAAAAATATGTACATGGGCAGGCACAGGAACGTGACGGGCTCAGAACGGGAGCTTCAGGGGGAACAAAGCAAATCAATGAATTAGAACAACATTAAAGCACCTAGAGAAAATACTTTCAATTAGCAAAGTACTTTAATCTTCTTGGAAGAAAGGTGCACCATTCCTGGACTGGGGAGGGAATTTCTCCAAATTCTCAGTCCCAGCCCAGTGCATTACTGAAGCATACTAAAGAATTCTTGGATATCCAGGCAAAGTGGTAAAGCAGCTTGTAGAAATGAAACGGAAGATTATTGATTCCAACCTCCCAAAAATTCCACTCGGATCCAAAGGAAATCAGTAGCTTTAAATATTGAAGAATTCAAGAAATGTTTTATACAGCTACTTCATGAAGCTTCTACTAGGCAGTAAATGTATGCCAACAAAGGAATAACTTAAAAACATCACTGCAACAGACCAGCAGCGGAAATGGAATCTCTTCCAACGTAGGATTCAGATTCAAACAAATACTCGCATTGTCTTAAAGAAAACTCCATGATGCTAGAAACACAGGAAATCAGAAACGCTACGGCCAGCAAAAGTTTGAGAATTTAAGATGGAACATGAAGTGTTCACAGTGATTTTTCCAATATTTTTCACAGATGGAGACCAAAGGAAATCAATTAAAGCTGACACACAGTGGGAAAGATGGAAATATTTATTCAATGGTGCCAAGGTAGTCATAAAAAGATAAGAAGCACATTTACCATGGGATAGCGAGAGAGGAGGAGGAAAGGGAGGCCAGAAGGAAAGCAAAAGCCTTTTATTGTTACTCCCGGTAGGAGATTAATGGGCAAGGATAACAGATATCATGAATGGCTGTTAGGAAGATCGGTAGCGCGCGCACACACACATATAAAGCTTCTAACATGTTAGAAAAAAATATATTTATATAAATGCTACATGATAATAATTACAATAATATAAGCAACACAAAAAACTCTTCAAACCTGTTAGAAAACACATACACATAAATCAATAAAGAAAAAGCTACATGAAAAATATCTAAGAGTAATGAAAACAGACACCAAACATAAAATTTCAAACCTAAGATATGTGTCATGTCTCCACACGAAACTGACCTAATTTCCTCAAAAAGAAAAATATCTGTAGAACAATTTCATCTTGTGTGTAGTAGACAGAGGCAGGCAGGCATGGTGACTCACGGGGGACAAAAGCAGACGGATTTCTGTGAGTCTGAAGCCAGCCTTGTCTACACAGCACATCCCGGGCCTGCTAGACCAACATAGCGAGACTTTCCCTGTCTCAAAATTAAAAAAAAAAAAAAAAAAGAAAGAAAGAAAGAAAGAAAAGAAAGAAAAAGAAAGGAACAATGCAAAGAAATTAAGAATGACTGGGAATAAAATGGCAAGCATTGTATCTCAGCCACAAACTCCCCATACAAAGTAATAATTAAGACACTGAGGGCACTGTATGGTATTAATAGTACCAGGTGAGAGAGGCTCTCCATACCTGTTTACCAGAGAACACAGCAACGGTCCTGGAGCCAAAATACAAGCGATACAATGAGAAACAGATAAAAGTGATCTTGCCCATAACCCCAGCCCTTGGGAAGTAGATGGAGGAGGATCAGCAGTTCAGGTCATTTTTGTTATGACAAAATGACATTTCTGGAATTTTAGGCTGTCCTGAGATATGTGAATCATTGTATTTAAAAAAAATAAAAAAGAGGCACATTAGTATATTACATAAATGTGTGCTATCTATAATATATGAATATATACACATATATCTCCAATGAATACAGAAGACATGCAACAATCAATACAGTACCTGTAATACACATATATAAAATCACTTATTTGGTAAACACAATGTTTCTAGTTTTAGATATCTAATTAATAATCTTTAAAGGAAGAAAGAAGATCTTTTGACCACAGAGAAAACATTTATAAAACTTGAAAATGATACCTGGTCCCAGTACACTGAAATAAAACCAGGAAAATCACCCACTAACTGAATATTTAGTGGCTGTCTATCAAGCTACCATTCGGTCAAAGAGGATACTAAGACCTAGAAATTACAGAATACCTGAGACTGACAATAAAATTCTATTGGCCAGAGCCCATGTAATTCAGGCAAAGCAGCTGTTTGTTATTAGTGATGTTACCCTTAAAGAATTGTATTACTAGACAGGAAACGGAAATGAATGTATCCAGCACTGAACATACGAAGTTAGAAGCATATCACAGGAGGCAGGTGAAGACACAGACCAGGAAAGGCAAAGTCTATGTTACTAAATTGTAGTATAAATATGCAGCTCTCCCGCTTGCTGTCTCTGGGACGAATACATGCATTTGGGGATGAATAGAATGTAATGCAGTGACGCAACAGTGCCTTTTCTCTGCACATCTGGAAAGTCCTCGAAGATACACATATGGTATGCATAAAATGCACAATTATTTACGTAGAAGAAGACAGCACAGGTGGAAAGGGAAGAGGCTCAGGACAGGAAAAGGGTAAAATATGCACTGATAGTAGGCATATAAACTAGTTCTAGAAAGCGAAAGGAGAAGTACAAGACACAATGCACACAGTGTACAAAATATATTAAAATATTGGACTAAACTGATGCCCCTTTCAAAGTGTGTGACAGGAGAAAACGACTCTGAAAGATGTGTTTGTGAAACAGGATTTAACTCATATTTCAACTTTTCCATTAGCTTGAGCACATTCATAAGCTTTGGTTTTGGCCTCGCTTTGTGTTGGGGCCCAGGTTACCCAGGCAGTGAATTGCTCCAGGAACCTTGTCAAGCTGAAGCATCTCATAGCCCAGTAGCCAGCTCAGGGATTGATTTTACTATTACTATTGGCTTATACAGATCTTATTATTGATGAGAGAACATATGCCACCATACAGTGAAGACAAAAAAAGGGGCAAGGCAGTTAGGGGGTTCCAGTTCCCGGCAGTGAATTGCTCCAGGAGCCTTGTCAAGCTAAAGCATCTCATAGCCTGGGTAAACTGGGCCCCAACATATTTGTTTCATTGTTGTATTTTTCCTGACCGACATCCAGCCCCTTCTTAGGGTATGGCCTGGGTTTTGCCTTCAGCTTTATTAGGTGACTCCAGGCTGAGTGGATGGAGCATGTGCTACAGGCTAATCCTGTCCATTCTCCTGCACTACAACCCCTCTTGTGGAATATTTACTCCTCCATTCATGCAATTGCTCCACAGATGCCTGATGGTACTTCTGTATGCCTCACGTTATAAATTGTACAGCTTTTACTTTAATATTTATTCATCTGAGGTATACTTTGTTGGTGATAGTGAAGCTGAGAGGGGAATCCTTAAGGCACCTGCACCCTAGGTCTGACTGCTTAAAGCACTCACAGGCTTTTCACTCACAATCCCTTTCTTATATCATCTGAAGGGCTGATACGGTAGCCATTGTTCTCCGGCATCCTGAAGGACTCCAGTGACATGTTGAGAATGGTAAGCTTGTTGACACCAAGACTGAATTTAGAATTATTTGGTTCTAAAGCCACTATTTTCGCTCTAACACCAGAGGCCAAGGTTTCAGATGCTAGAGACAAAAGACTAAAAGAGAAGGAAGAAGTAGGAGAGAGGAATGGAGGGAAGGTCAGAAACATGCATGCATGTTAGACACATGGGAAAAGATCAATAGCTGAAATGGCATATATACGTATTTGCACACACACATATATGTGTGTGTGTGTGTGCGTGTGTATGTGTACGTATACATATGTACATACACACACACACACACACACACACACATATTTATGTATGTATTGAACAAAACTGAAACAGTCATTAAACAGACTGCTCACACAATGTTAAAGACCTCAAGGTCATTTCACACACTTGGCCACTCTAGATTCTGAATGTATTTAAAGCATCAGTTAGGTTTTCTCCTACAGATTATGACCAAAGACTTTTGACTGTCAGAGAGAGGGTGAGATTTCACTGAGCGTTTCCTCCCTGCTTTCTTCCACGCCCCTGAAGAACAGGAACATAAGAGATAAAATAATACAGTATAGTTAATAATATAGGTTATACCTTAATCTGTACAGGCAGTATTTCTTTTGGCATTTTCTAAAAAGAAGGGAGGAAAGTGAACAAAAATTTGCCCCAGGATCCCAAACCGCAGGTGGCATCAGAAAAGCTAAAAACCAAGAGGAAGTTTCCATTTGTCAGCTTCCTACTGGGTAACAATTTTTGGTGATAAGAGCCCGTGGAAGCCAGGTGGTGATGGTGCATTCCTTTAACCTCAGCACTTGGGAGGCAGAGGCAGGCAGGTCTCTGTAAGTTCAAGGTCAGCCTGGTCTGCAGAGTGAGTTCCAACAGAGAAACCCTATCTCAGAACAAAACAAACAAACCCAAACACTATGTAAAAGAGCCCATGGAAGATCACTGTGAGACATGGCCATCTATTTTTTCATACTGTTTTCTCTGGGGCAAAATAATCGATTTTCTAAAACATTTGGATGGCTTTGTAGGCGAGGAGGAGCTAGACAAGTGGAGGCAGCAACGCTAATCACAACTCTTATTCCTAAATAAAGGCCATGTAAAGGAATAACTCTCTGACTTCCAACAGATGTGTGCCCAGGTCTGAAGACATTCCTGGCTGTTGCGGTTGTGGGAATAGTTGAGTCTTGCATCTAGCAGATAGAGGTCAAGAAGGGTGGTTCTGGAATTACTGGGGCCACGGTTTGGATTAAGACGGTCTGGTTCCAAAGCATCAGTTCTTTCTATTAAAATACCTCGATTGTTGAAGTTTCAAAAGGGAGAGAGAGAAATTATTTTAGACAACAAAACCATCTTCAAACTAGTTAGAAACGTGCTTGACAATCTCTCACAACAAAAACGTTCTGGCCCAACATGTTAAGTGGCAAAGCTGAAAACCTTGGTTTCAAGAGAGTGAGGACCTTTTGCATTGTCACATGAAGTGATATCAGAAAGCGTGTGCGTGGGTGTGTGTATGCGTGTGGGTGTGTGCATGTGTGTAGAGTGCGTGTGTGCGTGGGTGTGTATGTGCGTGTGTGTGTATGTGCATGTGTGTACGTGTGCGTGCGTGTGTGTGCGCGTGTGTGCGTGTGCATGTGCGTGTAGGGAGGGTTTGTAGACTCCAATCACTCTCTTCCATCACCCAGGCATCTACTGAGCATCCATTGTTCTGAAGCTAGATTCATCAACATGGCTGAGCAGAGCATTTGGCCAGTCAAGTTATTGTCCTCTGTTGAATGTCAGGCTTCCCTTGTGGGAGGAAAACCAGATGTTCTGTTGAATAGATAACTCCATAGCATGCCTAAGATCAGTCTCCAGACCGGGTCACTGCAGTATCTCCAGGAGGGCTTCTTTGGTTTCTTCTTTGGTTTGTGGGCAGTGGGTTTTCATCTTTCTGGAAGTACTGTCAAGTGTCTAGGATCCATTTTTGTTTTATTTTATCTTCAGTGTTAGCACCTGCTTATGTGATAAGGATGAAGATGAATCTCTTTTAACGTATGTTAACTTCTACCAATTTCCTCAGCTCTCCTGCCTCAGCTCCAATACAGTATGTCTTCTCTCACCACCATCAGTGAGTAAGCAATCTTCCAAACCACCCGTGGCCGCACTTCACGTCTTGAGAGACTCTCAGAAAATGCATCCCGAGGAAGGAGACAAATACAGAGTTGGCACTGAAAGTACCTAAAGAGATCAGACGATGATCTCAGAGAAGGAAAAGCCTCAAGGATAAACAGAGGCAGGCCGAAAGACAGAGCAACTCTGTGATCTGCTTTCATCAGTCAATGTATAATAGATTTTTGTCTATTAATTCCTAAGGTGGCACTTTCTTTTAAAATTAATAAATGCAGACTGCTTGCTTGTGTATCAGCTGAGGCCTGAGAAAGTAATTTTGAATGGTATTTCGGCCTTCACGGTAGAATTTAAATCCACCTGATTAATTTTAGTGGCTGCACGATAGTCCGCAGTGCGATTCGCTAATATTGATTTAGCCCTGAACCTATGATGGACATTTTGGTTGTTCTTGGCTTTGTGCTGTTGTAGTCAAAGATCTGGAAACATTTCTGTTTATGATTTTTTTTTTGTAAATATCAAGTGACATTAAATATTTATTCCATGGTAACAGAATTATTAATGCTATTTAGGGAATTCTCACACTCACCCTTAAAGATGTGTGAAGTTATCACCATCTTACAATGGATGAGGAAATGAGGACACTGATACATCGAGGAGTGGAGCCAAGGCTGTAAGATGGAAAGTGGAGAATAGTGTCTGCACACTGTAACATAGCGTCAGAGCTGGGGTCGGCCTCCCCTCTTGCTAAGGGGTGGAATCCTAGATTCTGTATTCTGGTTATTCTGTAAGCATGCTATTATTTAGAATTTAAAGTAAACAAAGATATTTTTAGCAATGAATTGCAACGAAAGTTTCTTTTGTCACTAGATACAGTCTGGAAGTTAAAGACAACTAGAAGCAGGGCATGCTTATGAAAGACTCTGGTTGGTGCATCTATGAAAGGAAGGGCAATGGAATGGCTAAGCCCTCCATCATCCTGAGCATCTCCTGGGAGTCTGCTAGACCAGTGATGTATGTAATGCCACAGTCTCCTGGCAGCAACTTAGAAGCTAGGGTTTTGCAGCTGCTCTACCCAGAGACCCCAAGTTATCCAAAACGACTCCCAGAAACACAAGAAGACCAAATAACTGTCCAGAGCATCTTTTCTGGATTTCAAGGTACTCCGGAGAGTGCAGGGGCACTGCAGCTGGCAGCAGCTTAAGGATGCAGGCTGTGGAGTTAGGTAGCCCAGGTGACACGCACACAAGGCTGAGTCTATTTGTCAGCATCCTCACCCGTTTTTAAATTAACTAATTTTTATTCTTTTTGTTACTTATCTTATTCTTCTCTCACGCAATACACCCTGGCAGTAGCTTCCCTTCCCTCTATTCCTCCCAGTACCCCCCTCCACCAGACACACACACTTCCCTCTCTTCCAGTTCCGCTCCCCCTCTGTTTCCCTTCAGAAAAGAGCATCTCCCCCAGGGATATCAACCAAACATGGCATAACTAGATAATTAAGACTAGACCTAAACTCTAAATTGGGTGCGACATCAGAACCTTCTAGGTCTACTTCCTAAGATGTTAGCTCAAGTGACTGTGAGCTGTATATTGTTTCATATCTTTGCAGTGCTTAAAACAATGTTGTCAGAGTTAACATTTTGTAAATAGTTACTTCATTGTAGAGTCACCTTTGGGTCTCTGTAAGCTTTCTTTCTTAGCTACAAATCAAATACCAGAAGATACTACCCAAGTGAATACAGCCAACCCTCCATGGACCAGTTCACACCAGTGTTCGATACCTGGTAGAATTAGAGTGTTTTTTTTTTTCTTTTTCCATTTGTTTCCTACATCATTTTATTATTTATTAAAAATGACAATAAAACAAACTCACTTAGAAAACAATCTTTCTATTTCAACTGATGAGAGAAAATGGAATGACTAAGACTAGATTATAAAAAATAGATGTCACCAGTGTAATTCCCAGGGACTTCACTCTAGTTTTTAACCTCCCTAGGCTAAGCTGTGGCCGCTGTAACTATGAATATTGCCAGTATCATCCTCGTCACCAAATGCTTCTACTAGTATGGTAGCTGCAAGACAATATTGCTGATACTAACCCTCTTCTCTCCTGAGTCTCATAGGCTCCATCACAGCTTCTCTATCTTCCTAAGAGAAGAAGACATTATAAAATACTGTAGTGGAATAATGAGATCAGCATAGGTGCACATAGTAAGAAAACTTTGAGCTATGGAATTCATAGGTATGTTTTATATAATTTTATTCTGAAATGGTGGAAAGGCACTCTGACTCTTCCTGAAGATGAATGAAACTGAGAGGCACAGCAGTAACAATGGCCTCTCAAGTCACACACTGCATAGTGGTAGAGACGAAAGGAAAAATCAGTGACTTGATGTTCAATCAGTTTCCAGTAGTTTCCTGGCTCCGCGTTTACCTTCTTTCATCTGGAGAAAAGTTCCTTCGGCAACTGTCAGTTTGTATCCCACTACTGATGGCAGTCCGACTCCACAGCAAGCCCAGGAACCCTGGGGGATTTTTAGAGCCAGTTAGAGATGAGGTAGTCTCGATGACCTTTCAATCCAACAATGCTAAAAGACAAGCTGAAAAGGATTTTTGAAAGCACAGTGAGAAGCAAGGCATTGCCTGCCATGGTTGTTTGCTCCGTAGCTGCGCCCCACATAGTTCTTTCAAAAGTCCAGGTTCTAAGTGTTGTAGAAAAGGGCTTTCCAGTCCTGTTGGCTTCCGATATAAAATAAGGTAAAATTGAAGCTAGAGTAGTATGGAATTTGATTGATAGATAAGATGAAAGTATGGAGAAATCTTAATATTAAGACTTTGATTAAAAGATCATGCAACAAACGGTCATAGTTAGCTAACGTTTGACTAGTCACAGTGCATAGAAAATGAGATTGAGTGACTATTTTGATTGTGATTGAAGGACTTGTTCCAGTCTTCTTCAGTGAGCTTAAACTATCTTTATGATCACTGAACACTGGAAGCTGTGTTTGTTACCCTGTGACAATGAGGCGGTGGTGAAGGCTGGCGGGCATAGGTGCCCCTCTACCTCCAGCACTGGCCTTGTTGCTTCAACATCCTTGAGCACATCGCTGAATCTGTTGAACTCTTTGCACCAGTTACCTAAATAAGCCTGGGCTCAAGCTGCACCTCTTGAGCAATGATTCTGGTGCCAGTGAAACATGACAGGCAGTTTTCTGGGAGCTTCTGTGTTGGCTAGTCTTATGTCGACTTGACATACACACTAGAATTACCTGACAGGAGGGAACCCTAATTGAGAAATGCCTCCATAAGATCTGGCTGTAAGGCATTTTCTTTGTCTTTTCCTTCTTTCTGTTGTTTTCTTTTTTAAAATTTTTGTTTATTTGTTTTGTTTTAAAAAAAAAAAAGATTTCTCTGTTTTAACTCTGGCTGTCCTGGAACTCACTCTGTAGACCAGGCTGGTCCCAACTCACAGAGATCTACCTGCCTCTGCTTCCCAAGTGCTGATATTAAAGGAATGTACCACCATTGCCCATCAAAATGCATTTTCTTAATTAGTTATTGATGGGGAAGGGCCTGGCTCCCTATTGGTGTGGCCACTTCTGGGATGGTGGTCCTGGGTTCTATAAGAAAGTAGTCTGAGCAAACAATGGGAAGGAATTCAATAAGCAGCATCCCTCCATGGCCTCTGCCTCAGTTCCTGCCTCTAGGTTCCAGTTCCTGTCCTGTCCTCCAACAGGAGGTGATCAAGAAGTGTAAGCCTGATAAACCCTTTCATCTTCAACTTGCTTTTGGTGATTGTGTTTCTTTGCAGCAGCAATAGAAACCCCAACTAAGACAGCTTCTGAGGATGGAAGTGGTCTCTTCTTCAGCGAGAGTCAGGATGTCTTCAGTTGATCAGGCTCTTGTGATATTTACATGTGAAGTCTGACACTGTTGATATGTTCTACCTCTACGGAAGAAATTAGCTTCAGGTTGAAAGTGGATGATATAAAAAAAAGAAAAAGAAAGAAAACCAGGAAAGAAATGAGGGCCTTAATGATATGGCTGAGCAGAAGTGCCAAGCCAAGCCTGAAACCCAGCAGGCTTTTACAGACTTGCTATTACAGATGCTCTTGGACCTTCACTGTTGCATTTTCTGATACCCATGAAGCCAGACATCTATGTATATGTTAGAGGCATACACTATGGAAATGGCCATATGGCAACTCTCTTCTATTGGTATCTCAAGCTTTATGTAAATGCTTTAAGCATAGCTTTGTGGGAGAGCTGTGGCATGCGTGGTCCTGTGCCTGTGACAGCAACACCTGGGAAGCAGAAGCATGAGGGATGCTAATTTTAAGGCCTGTCTGGGCTACACCCTGAGTTCTAGGCCAAGTGTGGGAGACAGTATGGGAGATGGGTTTCCAAAAAATGAGTGTGTGTGCCCGTGTTTGTGTGTGTGTGTGTGTACTTACCTACGCATGTGCATTTAGAGGCCATAGGTTGCCTTCTGGTATTCTTCTCTATTGCTCTACACACTTTTTTAAAGATGACTTCTCTTTGAACCCAGGGCTTGCCATTTGGCTACACTGGCTGGTCACAGGACTCCTGGAGTCCACTTATTCTGTGTTCTTCTCCACCAGCGCTGCGGCTACAGATGCACTCCATCACGCCCAGGGCTTTATGTGGACACTGGGTATCCGAACCTGAGATTTTAGGCTTGCACAGCAAGCACTTACCCAGTGAACCATCTCCCCACCCACTTCCCAAATTAGTTTTTTAATGTTTTATTTACATTTGACAAGTTAAATGGGGCTCAGACAATATGTCTATGAACTACATCCCATATCTAAAAATGTAAGCTTCTTTGAATATAGTAGTTATAATTACATGCAGCTTTTTAATTCATGCTTCTCGAACTTGAGCTGCAGGTGTTTTGTGAAGCTCTTTGCCTTATGACAAGCTCAACTAATAGAGAAGAAGATGTGATCCTGTTTACATATGGTAGCCTTCTAAAAATTGAATAAAATAAACTATAATCCTAGAAAGAGGCATGGGGAATGTAGGTCGTTTGATTAGCTTCATCAGACATTTGATAAAATTACAAGGCAGCATCAGAAGGATGTGAGCAGGCCCTGCTTTGATTTCTTTAGAAAACAACTGTTCTTACAAGGATTTCAAACTCTAATCACACTTAATGTATCTTCAAGTAGGGGTTGCACAGACCATCGGAATGTTCTTTCCATTTGCCTGAATCTGGGTTATTTCCCACACTCCACACTCTGTTAATGTTAATTAAGAAGCAGATTTTACCATATACCACATTTCAATAATGGGCTACATCGTCAGCATAGAAGTTGGAAACCAATGAACAAAATGTTTGCCATACACTGAGTGTAATCTTTCCGACATTAATGCTGCCAATCCGACTGTGGAAAGATTAAGTACAACAAAGAAACATACTCATTAGCTTTTAATGATCGTAACAGACAGATACCATGGCTTTAAATTGCTTTTCAGAGTCTGGATTCTATTTTTATAATCAATGCTCTAGCTAAACATTCATCATTATGAAGACAAATCCTGTAAGTCACACACATATTTCTGTCTCCTTATGACAGACATTGATTTAGAAAGGAAAGACTAGATCCAACCGCCAGGAAACAGCTGGTCTCCTTAGATAAGGAAATCATTGAACTGGCTTTTAATATTGTAAGAAAAAAGGAGAGAGAAAAGGGAAAAAAAAGAGAGATTTTCTGTGTGAACAGACAACAAACATCTGAACTACCTACATGAGACAACACAATTTATAACTCACAGAACATAACTTAATTATTACATTTTGTGATAGCTGCCTTGAAATTGTAGGCAATGTTCTTTTTTTTTTTCTTCCCAAATCAGAGCCACCTGCCTTGCTATTGAAAGCAAACTGAGATACTCCGGGAGAATCGTCAGGTGGCAAGAACGAGTGAAATAGGCTCTGAAAGCCTGCGATACGAGGGAGCTGCCATGCCTGGCAGGCCAGTCTGGAAAGCACAGGTAACATTAATAAATAACCCAGAAGATGCTTAGTTTCCCGCTTCAATTAATAGCCCTGCAATTCAATCTGTACAAATGGACCCAGCTCCCAGAATCCATGCCAGTTTCCTAGAGTGACTGGTAACAGACCACTGTTTGCTCAAACTCCAGTTTCAGAAACGAAGGTGCGTTTTATTTTGCAAAGAACGTTCCTCTTTTAAGAAATTTTAATCAAAATCTTCTTTCCCTAATTGTCTTAGTAAAAAAATCTCTGCTGGATCCGACAGAATCTCCAGATTCAAAGAAAAGCGTATCATCTCTTCTGTATTTGAAGCTAAAAGTTGGTTGCCTTAAAATGAAAATATGTATCCATGAGAGACAATTGCATGTCTCGGAACTATTTTCACAATCGCTTTCTTTGGCTAACAATTAGAAAACCAGTCTAGCAGAAGTGATGACTCTGAATCTATAAAATAAGGTGGGACTCTAAGGATGGAGTAAAGGATGAATAAATGAAGGGGGGTTTAGTATTTTTGTTAATACTGGGAGTCAAACACAAGGCCTTGTGCATGATGCTACCCAGACACAACACTGACCTCCTTTGCTTAAACTGGGTTTCACTATGTAGTCGGGTAAACCTTGAACTCTCAGCATAGCCCAGGCTGGCCTCAAACTCAGCTCATTCCTGTCTCTGCCCCTGTGAGTGTGCAGCACCACACCAAGGTGAAAAAGACATTCAGTTCACGCACCAGTGGATCCTCACTGTATACAAACCGCAGGAAGTCGGCAGTGAAGACAGTAGGTTCTTATCCTTGGTTCTTTGCTCTTCTTCTCAGTATATATTTTGTTTTCATGTAATGAAAGGGAGTTTAGGCAATATGCCTTTAGGATTAAACGAGCCAAATATTAATTTTCAATTAGCACCGCTCCTGCATGGAGCAAGTCATTGGCATTTATAATATCAACCTGAAGACAAGTCCCAAATCCATAGTTTAGGAGAGGATTAAGCTGTATTTTATGATTTTAAAAAATGATTTAACTTTCTAATTCTAGTTATTCTTCCTTAGTGCTATGACAGGTTTTATTCTGCAGACCGCACACCAATGGCGCCCATCCTCTGAACATGTTCAATGGTGAGACAAGCTTGCTTGGCCTTCAAATACATACATAAAACTTATAAATAAGTACAAAATGGCTAATACTGCCTTAGACAGAATTACAAATGAGCACTCTACCATTATGTTTTATTGAAAACAAATAGCATTTGAGCGCATTATTAGTGACAGGGTAGACATGAAATTATCCATAATCCTACCATGCAAATACAATTACTGTATTTGCATTCAAAATTGCAGCGCTCTGTGTGTGTGTGCTTAATTCTCATATTGACTATTTTCAAAAGCGAGAAACCCATAGACAAGAGTTTGGAAGTGATCTGGGGAGAAGAAAAGGAAAGAAGCCACGGATGATGAAAATGAGGGAGAAGAGTGGGATGGCGGAGACGAGCAATCGAAGCACAAGACGGGAAAATGGGATATAAGGAGACAGAGAAGGATGGTAGAGGCAGAATTACAGGAAAAGGTGAGGAAACAAGAAGGGAGTTAAATACCCCCAAAGATTAAAAAAATCATGGCTATGGGGTCGGTGAGATAACTGGTCAGGTAAAGATATTTGCACGAATGTCAAATGACATGGATTTGATTAAAAATTCTACAAATAGGCAGGAGAGGACCTAAAACCCATGAATTGCCCTCTGACCTCTACATGTACACTGGGTAAGGCATGCTCCTGCACACACACACACACACACACACACACACACACACACACGTACACTAAATACACACATATGTAAAAGCTTTGGCTATTAGTAAGATAAAGCAGTCCGGACACAGACATACAGAGCTTCATGGGGTGGGGTAGCTTTCTGTTCCATCATTTCAACATGTGGCTTCAACCTCAAAGTCTGTGTGACTGTATCAGCATTCACATTCAACTTGTAAGTCTGAAAAAGGAGGGGTGGGCGGGTGGAAGCAGAAAGACAAAAAGAAGGCACCTTGATCGGCTATTTAAATTGTTTTCCTGAGATTGCCACAAACTTCCTTCCTCTCATGCCCTGTTATCCAGCAAGGAGTCACAAGGCCACAATAGCAGATACTTGTGGGGTGCCATACTGTATTACAAGAAGAAAGCTGAACACCAACTTCTGCTGGACTGTGAATCTTTAAATTCACAGTAGTATTGTTTGCTCTGAAACACAGCGGTGTGAACTCAGATTGTCTGATGAAATCCTGGCTCAGCCTCTGTGACCTCGTGCAAGATTCTCTGTTCAGTTTTGAATTAAGGTCCACAAAGCACTCAGACACAGTGTCTGGCACAGAGTAAAGACAGGGCAGTGAGCAAATTTATTTTCAACTGTTAGCATAGCTCAAAAATAATGATATATTGCTTCCTGGAATTCTATACATCTTAGATACTTATGGAGAAGCAAGTCAGACTTGATAACATTTCTTCAGCATATTAGCTGTGTTGCATGTAACAAAAAAATCTACGGTTTTGACATTGGAAATTTGACAACTTTTTATACTCTTTCTGTGGTACCATGACAACCCTGTGGTCACCTTATCAGTGCCATGTGAGACATTAGGTAGAGCTGTGCCAATCTTTGATAGCCAGTAGGTACACAGGATTTGAAGTTGTATTTATTTCGAATCTCTGAGACTTTTAAAATGATCAAATTTTGTAACCGTTTTTGGATGTAGCAGGAGCAATGTCTGTAGGAATGGCGAGAGAAGCCAGGCCCAGTAGAACATAGCTGAGACTCTGGCACCCACCAGGCTGAGGCAAGAGAAATTTGAGGGAGCTGGGGCTACACAGCGAGAAAGAGTCTAAAGAGCAAAATAAAGTAAAAACGGGTAAGGGCAGACAGAAAGACATACAGAAAAATCCCAATTTAGACATAAAAAGGGTCAGGGTAAGTCACCTTTACGATCAGAATCATCCTTAGGCACCGGGATCTGTTGCTCCTGCTGTGGTCTTTTCCCTCTAGCTGGCCAGGCCTGTTCTTCATCTAAGGAAGTCACGGCAATATCAGTCGTTGGTTTGAAATTTTAATTTGTTTATCAGCAGCTTGGTGAGGTCTTGTGCTCTCCACATTTTAACTTCAGAGAAATGTCATCTTCAAGAAGATGTGAAAACGAGTCTGGAATTTCAGTCCAGCGAGTAGCTGCATTCTGACCCAAATTCCATTCTGCCTCTGTGAGTTTCTGCCAACTCATTTAGAACTTTATCGATTCTACCCAACTCTTACAAATGAACTCAAACAATCGGGCTGCCTAGGAGAGACTTGCAGCCAGCGGAGACAACCTCATCTCTCACTGAAGGCTTTGAGCTTTGTCTCTGCTGACGGTCTTATTTGTGTAAGGCTGTGAGAGGACAGATTAATCTTCCCATTTTCAAGGTGAATCTGACAATTGTCTCCGTGAGCATCGACCAATGTACAGTGAAGTGCATGGGGAATTGGAGGATGTGTCTTGGAATGATACTGGGATTGTTTTGTTTTGATTCAAAGAGTAAGATTTTGCTGTTATTTTCATTGATGGCGGTGGTAAGTGTGTATGTGTAAGTACACGTGCGTGTGTGAGAGAGAGATGGGAGAGGGTAGAAGGTAACGGAATCAATTGATTAGGAAGTGCGCAAGTGTTAATCTCACGTATTCAGGTCTTGTTCTAATGACCTACTAAATTCCATGAAATTAACCTACTAAGTTCCACAAAGTCGTGAAATAGTGCTGACGCTGTTGGCACCGATCATTAAAACAAAACAAACAAAACAAAACAAAACCAAAAAAAAGAAAAAAGAAAAAACCAAACCCAAACCAAACCAAACAAGCAAAAACAACGGACTTGGGAATATCGTCATTCGGGGACTCATGGTTCTTGTACATCAGCTGCTTAACACTGAGAAGACGTGACTAACCCACAAAGATTTCTCTCTAAAAATATGGCATTAAATGAGTTACAGATATATACAGAGCTACTCGGATCAGTTTTAGCCATTGTAATTGCCCTATGCAAGTGAACGCTATACATGATAGGAAAGATAAAGGACTAATAAAGACAGCCTAGCAACAGAGTTTTCCCACCTTGTGAAAAACCAGTGGCGTTATAATAACAATAGTCATCCCATCATTAATCAATCTTTGAGATACTCTTAAAGTGCCAGCCCCAGTTCTGTAACTCTACCCACTAATCCCTGTTAACCACCCAGCACCAACCATTACGAACGCTCCTGTACAGGGGAGGACACCATCACAAAGCAGACGAGTGACTTCCGAGATCATACAACTAGTGGCGCCGAATCAGGATTTGAACCAAGAACCAACAGAACTGGGTTCCATCAAATGCCCAGTGTGATGAGTAAAAAGGCTTCATATTTTCTGAGCTCGGCAGAAACTCAGGACAGAGTAGCGGTTGACATTTTTTTCCTTATTACTTCTAGCTCTATTTTGTAGCTTGTGCTGAATGATTTAAGACAAACTGTCAATTGTCTTCCTATCTCCCATAGATAGACCTCCATAAACAATATGCATATCTAGGAGTAACCATATTCTATACTACCACCTCATAGATTCTTTGTGCAAGTCCTATGTATATACTTTATACAGTACTATTTGTGTTTCAGAACGAACAAAGAAATGTTTGAGAACTTATCAGATAAACATGGCACTCACAATTAAAATATTTTTCAGCCTCGTTTTGAAAGCAGCATGCTCAATCTGGTACTAGAGACGCATTTATGACAGTTTGCCAACATCCCCTTTGAAAATGTGAACTTGAATTCAGATGAGGCAAGTACTTTCCGTTCACCCTACTCCCTAGCTCTCCTCATGGTTCCAGACAGGCCAGCTTCATCCATGTGCACTGCTGCCCTAGAGTATGAAGGCTTTCCTGCTGCCTGTCTAATAACAGCCTACATTCGCTCAGTTAGTTCCGTGCAGGAGTTGTCAACATACAAAGCCTAGAGCTGGGAAACAGGAAATAGGATGTGGGACACGTAATATTAAGATTCTGCTTCATGTTATCTATACTTACAGAACTTGAAAAACAATAACACTTCTCACATGAAGCAAAGTAATGATGTTAAAAATGTGAAGGTACAAAAAGAAAACTCTATCCCTAGATGAATGAGATTCCACAAACCTACCAGTCTTTTCATCTAGAAAACAACTGTATACAACCTAACCTGTGCATTTAGGATAGGGAAGGAAGTCACAGATTTTGCAGGTAAAAGCTGGGCTACTGAGAATGATGAAATTCAGGAGAGAAAGGACTGTTAATCACGTCTCTGCAGGTGACACTGGCTAGTCGATTTAGATGATGTCACACAAGTCAGTCGAATGAGTCTACAGATTCCCCCCGGTCCCCGGAAAGCTTGCGGTCCTGGTAGCTGTCATTGGCACATTTATTCATTCCGCAAGTAAATACTTCCCACTGCCCATTCTGAGTCATGCTCCATCTTATTTCTACTCTACTCTGTGAAAAGATACCATGATCAAGGTAACTCACAAATAAAGCATTTAATTGAGGGCTTGCTTACAGTTTCAGACAGTGAGCCCATAACCATCACTAGGAAAACATGGTAGCAGGCAAAGCAGGTATGCTACTGAGTAGTAGTTGAGAGCTACTACAAGCAGGAGGCAGAGACAGAGAGAGGTGGGGGTGGTGGCTTGGCCTTTGAAACTCAAAGTCCACAGCCCTGGTGACATGTCTCCACCATCAGGGCCATTCCTCCTAACCCTTCCCAAACAGTTCCACCAGCTGGGGACTAAACATTCAAACATATATGCCTATGGGGGCCATTCTCATTCAAATGACTAAACACACTGCAGCATTAAGCAAAATGGTCAAAAGCACCTCACTGGGCTGACGATACGGCTCAGCTGGTAAAGTGCTTGCCCGGCATGTAGAAGGCCTTGGGTTCAATCCCCAAAACCACACATTTCTCATCTAGGAGGAGAAAAGCTAGCTCATAAATGAACTTAGAAAACAAACAAATAAACATTATGCAATAGCTTAAAAGGTGGTCGGTGGTCTGCCAGGGGTGGGTGTAGGGAGGTAAGAACCACTCTGGATGTCACTAAAGGTCTGGAAGTGTGGGAGACCTTACACAACAGATAAACACTTCAAATTCGTTATTTGGCTTCCTGATCTTGAGATGGCTCAGATCCCATCCACTCTCTAGCATCTCTTGTACTTTGGCTCTATTCTTCTCCTTTCATCTGTTCCCTTCCAGACAGCCTAAACCTATTTATTGTGGATTTAAAGTATTCTCATTTGCCTTTGTTTTCATTCCAGTCACGAGAACTCATTAGCCTTTAACAAATTAGTTTCTTTACCAATCCAAGAAATGTATAGCAAATCAGAAAACCATCCTAAACCTGCATTCGTCTCGACTCAATTCATACCTTTCGTCTCTATGACCTGGTTCTCAGTACGGATGCTGAGCCGTGGTGTGGCTACTGAACAGCCAGCCCAGGTAAGTTCATTACCTCACATGTGCTGCTGGTACGGATGTTTTCTATTCAAGCAGCAAGAACTTTGCCTGACGATAGTTTACCCAAAGTGTGCAAAATGGATTTACGTATTTCCTTTCTGCAAAGGGCATGGTATACGTCCTGAGATAGGTAGGGACACAGCCATTGGAGGAAAACTGTGGCTTTTGTTTTAAGTTTCATTTCAGGCAGAAATGGGAAAGCAGTCATTCAGTTGAGAGTTCTAACCAGTATGTTTAGCTGTGGGTGCTGAAGATAATGAACCACTTCTCTAAGCCCGTCGCTAAAAATGGCCAAGTCATTATAGATCTTGGTACTGCCTAATGGTCCAGAACAACAAGATTTGGCAAATGAGCATTTCAGAGCTCAGTGGCTCTCGGAACGCAGGTTAGACCATTCAGGTATTTAAGTGTTATCCATGGTCTCTTCAATTGAGCAAATGGGTCTATAATAATTAAAATACTGTAAACACGGTGCCACGGTCCCTGGGCTTTCAAAGAGGGGCACTTTACTGCGGGAAGGAAATGAGGTGTTGCCTTGTTAGGGAAGCACAGTCTGCATGGAGAAGCAGCCTGACAGGCTGGAGAAGGAGCCTCATTTGTGAGCACATGGCCCTTCCGATGCCCTCGTCTGCAGTCCCAGAAGTGTCTATGACAGGGGCAGGATAGGTGACCGCAGCTGGGCTCTCTCTACTGCTCCTTCTGGTACTTTCCATCTCAATGAACAGGCCTCTCACTTGCTGAGCAGACTACCAAGATGTCACCTCTGTACAAGAGCTCGACACACTGGGGAAATAAACAGTGCTTTCTATTTTTAGAATGACTGGAGACATTTATTGCATACACAGAGATGCTTCCCCATTCCCTACCTTTTGATGGCTATTCTGCGCTCACAAGAGAAATCGCTAGTATAATCTCATCTAGAAAAAGAGAATGCCAAGAGACGCCATCTTGATCCATAGTTGTCGTTCTGACTCAGAGTACATGTGAGGGAAATGTTCTGTGGCTTCAAAAGAAAATTAAAGAACAAAAGCTGTATCATTAATTATAGCTCTGAAATACTTTTGTTGACCTTCTAGGAAGGTGATGTGAAGATGCCAACGCAAAGTATAACAAAATGGCACCAAAAGTAGGTCAGGTGGTACGGTCAGGTAGTAAGCTTGCTGAAGTTTAATTAGTTGAAGTTCTGAGGTCTTAGAGGAACTACCTGAGAAGACCAGTAAATTGGCTTTCAGGAAATAGAAAAAAATCCTTCTAGGGACTCTTTCAAGAAAACATGATCTTAAAAAGGATATGGTTGATATTTGATTGACTGTTTGGGGAATGTCATCTCCTAAGGGACTGGGTTTGTGTCTTTTTTCATTAATTCCAGAGTCAGCTGGCCTTAGGCACTTACCCACTAAAGATTTAAACCATTCATCCAATGAGAAAAAGAAGAATGCAGGGGAGGCTCTAAGTCCCTCACTTACAGGGAAGATCTGATTCACAAATACACACACACACACACACATGTGTGTATATACACATATACATATTCATACAGGCTCTTATCTCTTCTTTCCTCAGAAGAAAACAGAACAACATAGTCTAGAAATCTAAAAGGCAAGAAGTTCTTCCTAATGCTTCATTAGAATCCTTCTTAGCCTGTCAAATGTGGGAGCTGAGAGCAGCTGCTTAGAATCGTTCAAGCAGTGCCACTTGGTTCCCACGAAGACAGTGATTAGAGCCTTCTTCTCCCCAGGGTTCACATCTTGGGGAGAAAAACGTGGGTCTTCAGCCTTTCCTCATGAGACTGTTCCCCAAACTATTAATAACATTAAAAAAAAATGATGCCTTTGAGATTGACTCCAAGATCTCAGCACCCTTCCATAATCAGATCTGTGCTTCTGAAAGCAGTGACTTTAGAGCATCTATCCTGCCTTTCATACGGTGACCGGGTATCCCTATCTGCCAAGGACTGAAGTCGATAGAATTTTCAGTGCTAAGAGCAGGAAAGACTGGATCACACTGAAAGGCTGAGCCTACAAACCTGAGCCTGGTCTGACCTGACTCAGTATCTTGGGGCTCTATTGCTCTGCACTACTCCTGGCATCTGGAGTGGGTCTTGAACCTCTCAAAAGGGCGAAGGAACTTAGACTGGAACCATTTTCCAAGGCTTATTTGGAAACTGGGGACACAACACTGTCTTGCAGCAGCAGCAGCAGCGTAAGTATTACCACTTGGGCAGGGGTGTCATCTGTATTATACACTGTGTTGTAGTAAACGTGGCCTCTGCATACCCTCCCAACTGTGACCCACCCCAAATAGCTCTGGAAATCACTTGCTTGAGCATGCCTCTTAAAATCTTTCTATTACCAAACCTCTTTTTCCGTGAATTTTTTAATACAACCCTCAGTATAAACTTTATCAAGTAGATGTACAAATAAAACATTTATTGATAAGTAAATAACAAATCCAAAGCAATCCTTTGGTTTACAAATATTTTTATCATTTATTAAAGATTAAATCAAATTTGCATACTAATAAAATGCTTGTGTTTGTTTTTGTTTTGTTTTGTTTTGCTTGCATGAAGAATTAAATCTTGGCTGAGTATTTGATGCTGCAGGACCTGGAGTCCCTTCAACACGTTCTCAGACCTTGGTTGATATTTTGGTTCTATATTGTCAATGTTGTGAACGCTGCTCAGCATAAATACTCAGGCAAAATGCAAAAGTGTGTTTAGGGCCGTTTCAGAAGCTGTTGAAAGTTCTGTTCTCAAAACAAGGTTCTTTAATGCTGTTGTTTCAACTTGGCAACCAAAATGGCAATTTTCAAAGTCAAACACTTTCGCACAACGCAAGCCAAAGATATGCTAACGTGATACATGCATGCTTAGAAACAATGCAGCAAATGTGCTAAGATATTTTATTTTCTGAGGCTGGCAAGATGGCTCGGAGGTTAAGAAGAGCACTTGTTCTTCCAGAGGACCTGACTTCAATTCCCAGCACTCAGGTAGTGGCTCACAACTGTTTGTAACTCCGGTCCTAGGGGATATGACCCTCTCTCTTCTGGCCTCCTCGGATACCAGACATGAGTGTGGTTCATAGACATACATACGGGCAAAATACCCTTACACACAAAATAGATCTTTTAAAACAAATTTCCATAATTAAAACATTATTTTTTTCATAGTAGGAAAAATTGTATGTATATTCAAAATAATGTAGTTTTCTTTTCTTTTTTTTAACATGGTTTCAAATCTAAGTCAGGTGTCTCAAACAGTTGGTGCTTCCAAAGACATGCGTAGAGCAAAGTTCTCGGGACCATGACTGTGATACTCTCCTGTTGCAACCTGCTGAGCACTGTCAGACACACCCTGGGTTCCCGACAAAGGCCACAGGATCTGGCCCAAATCCCCTGCCTGTTATAACAGGGACAATCTTTCCTTCTGTGTTCTATAACATGGCTTCTGCTTCTGACTCCCCCTTTTTAACCCAAGAATTTTTACACATCCGTAAGTATATAGCTATATGAAATAGGTATGTAGATCATTTATTGATGGTAAGCCATAAAGAAATCTGAAGTAACTCTTTGGGTGTATGAATACTTTTACCACTTATTAAAGGTGAAGGCAATCTTTAATGTGTTCAGAAACCTTCACTGCTGTCCCATTTTTCATGATCCTCTGCTCAAAAGCTGTACTTTTGAGAAACCACAGATATACAGTGCCATTTTCTTATCCTTCCTACAGACTGAAGACAAATGGAACAGGGAAGGAAGAGGCAGAATGGAACAGAGCACAGGAAGAGCATCGTAGAAGGAAAAAGAAAGGAAGGAGAGAGAAAAGGGGAGAGGAGCAGGTGAGGTATAACGGTTAGTACTGTCAGCTTCAACCCCTAGGAGACAGCTTCTGTCACACCTGTCTCAACTGCCCAGATCAAAGATTATCCTTAGAATGTCTGGGCAGGACTGTCTTGGATGCACTGATCCACGTGAGCATTGGTCGATGTGAGGAGACCCATCTTATTTGGGGCAAAACCATTCCCTGGGTGGTGGAGACTGGTGGGGTCCTGGGTTATATGAAATGGAGAGGACAAGCTTTCATTTAATCCTCTCTCTGACTATGGATGTGATGTGGCCAATTGCTTCAAATTCCTGACTCCTTGACTTCCCTGCCATAATGGCCTGTGTCCTGGAACTGTGAGCTGAAGTAAATCATTTCTCCTTTAAACTGCTCTTGTCGGGGTGTTTTATCAGAGCACTTGGGGGGAACCTGAGACAGAATAAGAGATGATACAGGATCTGGGAAGAGAGGAGAGAAAGATTGGGGAAGGGAAAGGGAAGTAGGGAGGATGGGAAATGAAGGGAGGAGGGGACAGGAAGGAAATTAAATTGAAGGGAGGGGAAATCAGAAAGGCGGAGAAGGGAAGGGAAAATCAGAAAGGAGAAGTTTTACATTGTAGTGAGGGAATGATTTGACAGACTTGCTTCAGATTTGAATGTATGTGAGTACACATGATCTATGTCCAAATGTGAAATTATCTTCCACTGTTAGTCGTGGTCAGAAAGTCCCCCAAACCGTATGCTAGACTCTGTCTTATTTGTGCGCATTAATCCCTATTAGGACATCTTCATGCTCTGTCTACACCTGCTCCCGACTCTGGTAAACAGTGATTGCTTTTAGAAAACCAACCCCAAATTTGCGAAGTTTGAGAGATCCTACGTGAGTTACCCCTCTCTTCTTCACCTGTATCCACATCTCCAAGTTCTCAACACCTTGAACTTGATTTAAGCACAAGAAATCAGATGCCCTTGACAAATGTCATCTGGATACGCACTATTCTACTCTCTGAGTCGCGCAGCGTACTTGTGAAACTGTTCCTGTTCGGTGACATCCTCTCTGGGTAGAAGTGTCTCCTACGGGGCAGCACTGTTTCCTATAAACCCTCAAATTCCTTGAATATGGACGTGCTCAGACCCAGGCAATTTCTCTCTCTGAGCTTCATTTCAGTACCTTTCTCCAAGCAGGCAACTCTCAAGGGGAGTCGGAGTCCCAGCATTCACAGCATTTTGCTCTAAATCAGGATTGTTCCGCTTGTAGCTGACTGTTTCACTTTATGCACAGACCACACCTCACAGACAAGGTGAGCATAAGGCAGGCCACAGGGAGCCTGACTGAGTGCCTAGTAAAGAAAATAGCTGACAGTTTAGTCTCCCAAAGTGATGAGGACCGTGGGCTTGATGGAATTGTAGACCTTGGTCAGGAATCGCCGGCACCATTACAAAGAAATGATGGTGGGTTAGATCTTTAGTGGAGATAAACTTTGCCAGCAGTCCATCAAAGATATTTGCCTTCGTCCACCATTCACTTAATGGCTAGGAAGTAAAAGTCAGCAGGAGGCACGATTTGTGTTTTGTGAACGATGCTCAGCATAATCAGCTTGGCTGGCCTGACCTCAAGGGCAGAGAACAGGAATCCCAGAGGCTACTTCTTCACAGTGTTTCTGATCAAACTGGAGAGAATCATGGGGATGAGAGATGGGGAGGGACCCGGGGCTTCCACATCTGTTTTTTATTGCCACCTCACCAGGGATGTTCATGGTTGAATTATGTCCAACACCACATTCCTAGATTGAAATCCTGACACTACCTCAGAATGCACCTTTCTTCATTTTTTTTTGTCTTGTGATAGACTCTCTGCTCTAGGCTTGCCTTGAGCTTGCTGTGTAGAAGAGAATAACCATCAGTTTCCGATCTTGCCTCCACCTCCAGATGGCTGAGACTACAGGTGTACATCATCACACCCAACCTGTATGGTACTAGAGACTGAACATGGGCTGCATGCATAAGAGGCAAACACTCTGCCAATTTATGTACATCTTCAGCACCTAGACTATTAAAACGCAGTAAAGTAATTGCGGTGGACCGTAATTCAACATGATTAGAGTCTTTCAAAAGGGGCGATTCTGCAAATAGAGGCACGGCCTAGAAGGATCGTATGGGAAGACGGTGCCATAGACAAGAAGTTACTAAAGGCTAAGAAACAGACCTGGGATTGATCCTTCCCCAGGCCTTCACAGGGAGCATAACTCTACCCTCCAGAGTTGTGACAAAATAGATTGTTGTGGACGCCACTCCATATGTGGTACTTTGTAAATACACTCCTAGCACACCAATACAGCAGAGATAGAAGTAATACTTCCTACTGCCAAGCACACACATGCACATGCTATGCACAGTCACATACTGCATACATACATGCTGCAAACACATGCTGCATAACGGCATCACACACACAAATACTTTATGTTTTGGAGATTATATATATATATAGCTATATACTCCAGGGTAGCCTTGAACTCACAGGACTCCTGATTGAGCTTTCATAATGCCAGAATAACAGGCTTGAGCAACCATACATGACTATTTTCATTTTTCTTAATACTTTCTAGTCACCTTTATAGTCAAATCGTGTTACCAGCAGAATTCATCTTAAACTTACTAAAATAAAACATTTCCAGAAATTGGACCCAGGAACGCTAGATTTTTTATTGTAAAGCAGCTCTGGCCAAATGGTGGTGGCACATACCTTTAATCGCAGCACTCTGGGGGCAGAGGCAGGCAGAGCTCTGAGTTTGAGGCTAGCCTGGTCTACAGAGTAAGTTCCAGGATAGCCAAAGCAACAAACACAGAGAAATCTTGTCTTTATTTTTTTTTTTTAAACTAAACTGAAAAAAGGAAAAAGAAAAAGTTCTCAATATCAAGACCATTTTTATGGTCTATATCAGAACCTCTGTCCCTACCCAACTTTCTTTTTACTGGATTTTCACAGAATGGCATGAGGAAAGAATGGAGTACCAGAATTAAGCACCCTAGGCCCAGAAAGTAAGGAGATAGGTCCAGGAGGATGGCTGACTGCTTATTACGGGCTAAATAGCAATAACAAGGGAGCTGGGAAAGACTTCTGCATTTGATGGCGATAGAAATGTAGAACAGAAGAAAAAGGAGGAGACCACAAATCCAATTAGAAATCCACAAGGGTTCGGAGACACAGCTACACTGAGTTCCTGGGGGAACAATCAGGGCCACTAATAGAATAAAATTTCCACCTGATACTGGGAATTGAAGAACTCAGAAATGACAATACTGTGCCTACACCAGGACTAAGAGACAGCACAGGTATGGTCTTCCCAGGACGTGGATGGATTTCCAAACCAACCTTTTGAATGCTCCCACAGCAACAAGAGTTTGGGATCAGATCTAATGGCAGTTCTTGGATTAAAAATAACTAAGGTAACACTTGCCAGTATGAAGTTCTGAACCCGTATTTAAGTCTGGTACCCATGGGGCAGAGCACAGAGAGGTTGCTGTTTGTGCCTGGAGTGCTGTTCAGTTATGCACCCCATGGATGTCAGATAAATACTGGTTGGCAATCTGATTTAACCCCTTCAACCAAAAGTTGAGCTCCTCTGCATTCTCTGTAATTACTCCAGGTACATTGGAACGGAAGGAGGTCTGGGGTAGGAGGCTTCTCCCATCTCTATTTCCCTGCAAGAAGTCCTCCAGTGCTTATAAATATTCTGATCAAAACCTGCATCAAAGAGACACAGATTTCCATAGCTCCAGTTTCCTTGATGATCAGAGATTGGATCAAAGGGAACACACATCCCCACATTTCCAGGTTTCTTTTCATTCCTGATTTAGAGGTCAGAAAGGACTGCATTTTCATATTTTCTCCATGTGCACTTATACAGAGAGAAATATATCTTACCTTTTTTCTTTAACCTAACAAAGTCTATTTCACTTAAAGGTGAAAATAACTTTTATTTCCAATTGATACTTGAAATAAAAGAAGCACTGTAAGTCTTCATATTGCACACAACAGTCTATTAAATTTTAAATCTCAGTGTCTAATTTTAAAATAGTATTTAAGATTTCAATTGCACCTTAGATATCTGCGAGGGATGAAAATGAATTCTCTCCTTTTAATTAAAAATGTTCTAAAATCTCTCTCAATACTGACTCCCCTTCTCAGTTGCTTAATTGATGATGGCTAGGTTAAGCTTGAAGACTTTAACTGTTGACTTTGCTCTCAATATTTTCATGTCATTTCTTTCTGCTTTAGTCTTAAAGGACCAGAAGTAAGAATACATACTGGGAACATAAGTAATTTCCCTAACAACTTCGTGTGAATTGAAGAAATTAAGGCATGCTGTTGTATTTGTTTGCAAGCTTACCTGAGATTATAATGTCAATGATTCTGCCTTCCTTCTCTGAAGGTGCTATTGACCCTAAAACAATCTTATTACAGATTTTAAAGAAAGTGCCTACGCAGAAAATAAGTAAGCTATTTTGCTTCACAGGCTCAATTAGATAAAGGACTCAGAATACATTTAAATACATTAAACAATTTGATTCCAGTAACAATTTATCGACTGCAGTGTAATGAAATACAAATTTCTTAATACCTAAAGAGCGATGACTCATTCCATTATTCAAGGGATTGCTAAAGCTTTCCCGAGGAGGAGGGAAGAACGGGGAAGCAGGAAGGAAGGGGAGGGAGAATAGAAGAAAGAGAAAGGGAGGAGAGCAGAGGAGAGTGAGATGGAAGGATGGGTAAGGAGAGAAGATCGAGGAGGAGAGAGGGAGGAAGGAGACCACACTGTTACTTTCCAAAGCTTCCGGAACAAGGTTACTGAATCCGATGGCATCTGATGCTCTTCTGACTTTTGTGCAACAAAGCCACCCCCCTACACGTGCATCAGTCTGCCCTCCCAGATGTTGGGTTCTAGGGTTTTTTTTTTTTTTCCTTTGAAAGCTGGAATTTCTAGGGCTTTCTCTCATCTCCCCTTGTGGTGCTAACCTGATCTCCAGCTTTCCCAAGGAAGAGAGCTTACCACCCTCACCCGCCACGAGAGCAGAGAGTTCCAGGATTGCCGCTCTGCCAGGTTGTTTCTCTAGCTTTAGAGAGGATTCTCTTAAAGTGTCCTAACAGTTCCCTGTGTGGAGACTCAGGGCTGAGCAGCCCAGCACAGTCCTTGAACTCCCCCTCTGCTCCCTGCATAGCCTACAGGCATCTCTCCTCCACCTCCTCAGCATTGTCGGGAGCACCTCTGCCTCCTGCCCCTGGAGCCCTAGTTCTCTGTACCTCCCACCCGTGACGGACATCTTGGTCCAATCTCTCCCTTCTTAAATACTTCTACAGCTCTGGTTCTCATGACCTCATCATCATGGCTGAGAAAGCTTCCTTGATGGCCACATACACACTCTTACAAACCATCGACATGTCTTTCTTTTTTTACTGAAATATAACTTTCCTGTGGTAGTGATGAATGGATGTATTTTGGTTACCATAATCAACATACACAGATTCCTAATTAACGTATGCATTTACCAAGATTCCCAGCATCAAGGTGCAAACTCGGAAGCTTTCCAGCATCCCACAAAATGATCTCTCACCAAGTCGAAACACTGTGACTTGTTTTGCCCAGTTATCAACATGGGAATATGCTGAACATGAAACCTTCTCTACCCAACGCGTGTGGCAGTGGGTGGCTACCTAAGGTTGCCTGGGTTTGGACATTCCTTCTTCACAGTCTTCTCTCCACGTGGCTCAATGCTAACAGTCCTAATTTTCTCATGTCCTTCTGTGTGGAGCAGACCCTCTCCTTCTGCATGGGAACAGCAGGCAAGACCTCCCGGGGTGGATAACCAGCTGGTACTTCTCCAGAAAGCCTTTTCTTACTCTTCTGTTGTCTTGGTACACTGTAACCAAAGCTGTCCTCAGATTTGCGGTCCTCTTACCTGAGTCTCCTGAGTTCTGAGATCATGGTGTCTGCTGCCACACTCAGGCAGAAGCATTTTTCAGGTACCACTGTCTGTCACTCATCTATCAAGACCCTGCTGTGTGCCGCCCCACAGGGCACCCAGAGGAGAATAGGAATGGCGGCAACGCAGTAAATCCGACATGTAGAGAACGATCCCAGTGGGAAATAAGGCCAGGTTGGCAGAGGTCAGAGATCATGCCTGAGATGGCAGTGTCCACAGCAGCGGGAGGGTATCCCCCTTCCTAATTAGACCCCTGCTACGTGTTCAGTGTTATGCTGTACACTGGAGATGCAACAGTGAAGAATGGCAAAATCTCAGAGGGTTTATATTCTGGGGAGAAAAGTTAACAGAACTACAGGGTAGTTGTTAGTGTTGAAATCGTTGGAGGGCGGGAGAAGATGAGCAACCAGCTGGGTGAGCACGTTTGCTGTAAATGAAGTGGCAGCTCGCCCTTCTTGGGAGGTAGCACAGGCAAAAAGATGCCAGGATACCAGTCTTGTGGTTGTCCAGGGGAGGAGCATGATGGGGTAGGGGGGATAGTTTCTACAAAGGTCCTGAATAAGAAACAGAGAACTGACCAGCATGGCTGGCATGGGATGAGTTGGGGCAGAAGAAGGAACGGGTAAGGTAGAGAACAGAGACACTGGGCTGTGTTCAGGCTATGCAAATATAGTGTCGCCGAGTAAGGAGATGGCACAGCCTTTACTTTATAATCACAACCACTACAGTGTCCTTACCCCCCCCCCCCCCGTGTGTGTATGAGAGAGAGAACGAGAGAGAAATTTCACTGTTAGAAATCCACATTTTCTGCTTCTATAGACCATTTCTACCTAGATTATGAGCTACTTTTCTACCTAGATTATGAGCTACTTGGGCACAGAAAATAGCTCCTATTTTTATTTCTAACATTCGAAAATACTATACCAGCAAGAGCAAACATACACACCTCTTAATCTCTCACACCCACTGGGTCCACGGCACAAGCCCTTTCTAACCTTACTAACCTTTCCAGAGTTCTGAAGTCTTGCGCACATCAAAGGCCTACTGCGATCCGTTGTCGTTTTCCCCAACTTCGCTTAGAGCGGTGGTCAGTCAGTCACACATCAAACCGTGAAGGTGTAGCACCCTCCTCCACGGGGAGACTCTGTCTACACTGCATCCACAGCTGTGAGCCCCATAGCATGGATAACACACAGCAGCAAGGATGGTGATGTGCTAACTGTGCGGCAGGACTTATAAAACGCCCTTCGAGAAAAGAGAGGAAGAGATGCATTTCCGTTCCTCGGCACCCGCTAGTGGTGCGGTTACGGACTATGAGAACAACTCACTCTAATTGCCAACAGTCTGCTCCAGCACAAACGGGAAACAAAATATGTCCTAGATGTACAAGTCCTGTGTCAGAAGTTCTTAAGTGTAACCCGAGGAACACAAATATCCATTCATTTGCTTGGTTGGCATTTTCTTGAGGCCATGCTACGTGCTAAAATCAGAAACAATGGCGGACAATATAGACTTAATCACTAACATAAGGAAACTTCCATTGATTAAGCCGTCATATAAAATTGCCACCATGACGGGTATTATGAACGGAAGGTCCATTGACTGTGAGAGCTTGTGGAAAGCAAACGTGGCCAGTCCAGTGAAGACTTGCCCGAGAAAGTAAGACTAGAGCTGGAACTTGCAGGATAGATGGCAAAATGGGAGGGTTCCAGGGAGAGGGAATGACCCACGCAAAGGCCCTGAGTTATGAGCACATAGCAAAGGCATGGCGAGATCACCACACTCTGCTCATGAAAGCTGAGTATGGGGTAATGGAGGAGGACTGCGTGGGAGCAGCTGGTGGGAGACCTGATGGAAGTATGGATTCGTGTCCCTCTATCATCCCGTTCCTGGCCGGACCTTCTAGATCTGCAGTCCCCAGAGCTGAGTTTCAGTTAACCCTCAGCATGCGACTGTAGCTGCCTCATCTATGCACAGGGTAATAAAATGGGACTCCAGAAATGAACAAGTAATAAACACATCTGAGGGTGTCTGTGAGCTACTGCGATGAGGATGAGGACCAGACCAGGGAAAGTGGGGTGTGAAGGGGTGGATCCCTTATCAGGAGGAGCTGTTGGCTCTCCTTCCTGATGCTGTACCACACACCCAAACATCATACAGCGCCGGCCTTGCTCTTAAGAGTTGGCAAAATATTATTTCTTTTGAAAAGCATATAATCAGGTCTATTATTATGACTATTACTTACAGCTAAAATTAATATTTTGAGAAAAATGGCAGTGATTTCAATGAAAAGGCGACACTGAGGGGGGCTTATGTGCCTTATGGAATCTTGGATTATTTGAACATTACTACTTTTTGCTAATGGACAATCACTCTGATTTAGCTTACAAAACACCGAGCAATCAGTGTAAGAACGACTTAGTTATCTCAGTCTTGAAGTTTCCCTGTGTGATGAATCCGAGACCCTGATGATATTTATTCATTACATTTTTAATGATATATCAGGTTACCATAGCAATTCTGGTTCCCTGGAAACTTCTTTCTCTCAACACACATTTATTGTGTGCAGCATTAACAGCCCGATTCCATTGTTCGAGCTGTCTCATTAGCTCCAGTAATCTGAAGCTGTCTCAAAATGTTAAGCAGTGGCAATATATTAAAAAATACTTATTGAGGAATAACATTTATTTAAGGAAACAGCTCACCTTCAAATCACCCTTGCTCCACAAGGTTTTCATTGACCCTGCAAGCCACTATCTTTATTAAGTGTGAGCATAGCTAAGGGATTATGTCATTCATTGTAATAATTAAGTATATACTCTTTTATAGAGTCTGTCCAGCGATTAGTTTATATTGGTCTTTCATTTCCTTAGAGATTACGCTTTCTATAAATTAGAAGCTGTTATACGCTGGGCTGTGTTTCCCACAAGCATGTTGAAGCTAGTTACTGCTCTCATTGCTGAGATAAAATACCTGACAAAAGCAACTCAAGGAAAGAAGGGTTTCTTTTGGCTCACAGTTTAAGGATGCAGTCATCCACGGCAGGTGGAAATGGGAGGCAACAGGTCACGTTGCATCCACACTCAGACAGCAGTGGGAGATGAGTGTACGTGCTGGACCCATGTTCTCCTTTCTATGCAGTCTGGTGCTCAGCCTGTGGGATGGTGTCAACCAAAGTTAGGGTGTGTCCCCCTACCTCATTTAACCTGACCTAGAAACTCTCTCAAAGACACACTGGGGATTTGTGTTCTAGGCCAGTCTATATCCTTTTGAGCTGACAATTATGTTAACCATCCCCCCAGCTGAATGTGAACATGGCTTTATTTGAAAACTGCGTCTTTCAGGTGGCAGGGTCAAGTTAAAATAAGTTTACTAAGGTGAGTTCGAGCCCGATATGACTGTGTACTTACAAGAAAGTGATACATTGGACACAAGAAACATATATAGGAAGATGGAGAAGGTGGGGGTGAAACACAGAGACATGACACATGAGGGCAGTGGGTAGGGGCTGCTTCTATAAGCCAAGGAACTCCAAGGATCACCAGCAACCCAAGAGCTGGGTATAAGGTCTGGAGTAGATTTGCTTACACAGCCAACAACTTGGACTCACACTTCTTTTTTGTAATTAAAATTTTTTATATTTATTTATCTGTGAGTGTGTGTGTGTGTGTGTGTGTGTGTGTGTGTGTGTACTGGGTATTGATTGAGTGTACATGTGTGTTTACTATTGCATGAATGCAAAAGTTAGAGGACAACTTGTGAAAGCTAGTTCTCTCTTCTAGTATGAGGGGATTGAACTCAGGGATTGAACTTCTTGAAAGGTTCCTTTATTAACTGAGCCATCTGACTCTGAACTTAGACTTTTACTGACTAGAACTATAAAGCAACAAGTTTCTATTGGCTAAGCAACCCAGCTTGCGGGAGTTTGTTATAACAACCTCATCAAGAAATCAACACTACTGAATTAATGTGTGTGCTCATGCTTGAATACAATAATTTCTATTATTAAATCAAACCATTTTACCACAGTGTTCTTCAATCAGTAGTAATTCATCCACTTGCTCATTTATCTATTCTACAAACACCGACGATCACATCTGTCAGGCAAGGCTTTGCCAGGCACGGGTGTGAAGGTAGGGGTATGAAGTGAATAAAGAGCTGCTTCCTCTGGGTCCTAGCAAGCATTTCTTTCTTTGTGACTATTGTCTAACAAAATGTACGCTAGCCATTTGGAATGAACTTCCTCACTTAATCCTTAGCACAGCCAAGAAATTGTTGTTACAAGTTTTCAGAAAAAGATGAAGTCATTGAGTTTAGCAATTTAAGAAAATGGCTAAAGACAACAATAGTCTTACTCTAGGCACTAGAATTGTTGGATTTTGAAGTCAATGGAAATTCCTCTACTTCATTATAACTCTTTGACGTGCTGGAGTCACAGGAATCCCAGTGATTCTAGGCAGACACCTGGTTAAGAGACTGAAGTAAAACACTATTGGTATTCATGAAAGGAAGACAATTGGTAGAATCAGAATTAAAGAGGGAGGTTCCTTTGTAATACACAGTGGGGGATTACACTTCCAGAGGCAGAAAAGGGTAAAATGATTATAGATACTGAAAATAGTGGGAATGTAAAAAGCCTCTCCTATGACAGATTTCTCAGAAGCGTGAGACTGATACAATGATATTCTAGAAGAATCTATAATAATGTAAGACCAGGTATGGAGGAGCTGGTACAATGTGTTTGAATTTTATTTGGAATGAAACAGTGACCCATTAGAATAATTCGAACAGAAGAGTTTGCTATAAAGATTAATTAGGATGTATATTCAACAAAAAAGATCGTTATAATAGTGGAAAGGCAATGAATTGAACATGGATGGAGACATAAGAATGCAGCAGGGATCCTAAGCTGTGAAAGAATATCGCCTGAGAGAGAGGATCATGATGTGTTTGTGTGGCTGTAGGGCAGTTAGGCTGCTACCACCTGAGGGGAAATCGGGAGGGCAGGATGGCTTTTGAAAGAACTGAGGTGGCCATGTATCAGCAAGGCAGTTGGAAATGTAGAATTTGGAGACAGAACAGACAAGAGCTAATGATGCGAATTATGAAATAAAATACACTAAGGTGATCGCGGAAGTCACTCCTATGAACAAGACTGTCATGGGAAAGACAAGCGACGGGATGCCAAAGAGGAAGAAAGCAGCTGACGCCTCATTATTTCACACAATTCTCGGCATGCAGCAAACAGCAACCAATGTTTTGCATTGCACTAACAGGAGTGAGGAGGAAAAAAGAGGGGGCAGGCAACTAACTAAAGGGGCTGGAGACGAGAAGGACACGGAGGCATCAAGGAAGGAAGACACGTGTAAGTTGTGCAGACATCAGGGTACTTGAGCCCGAGAAAAGATAAGGATGATTAAAAAGAGGAAGAGAAAGAGTGTGATCGTAAGTTTGGAGGACGTAGACTGAGACCACTAGGGCCCGGGGGCCCTAGAGAGGTCATCAGAGCTGAAACAAGCAAACTTCAGGACGTTGGAAGCCAGCAGCATCGATGTTACTTTTAAGAGGGTGCTTATCGGAAGACAGTGGAAAGGAGAAACAGAGACAGGAAACCAGTGTGTTCTAGGTGTTGATTTTCCAAGAGACGGATTCCTAGTGGCAGAAGTCTGGATTCTGTTTCGCTGAGTGACTGTGGAAAAAAATGATATGGAGTTACTAGTGAGTAAAAACAGTTGGCTAATTGCTTCCTAAACTGAATCGTTTCTCGATGAGGTGAGCTGAGGGCGGACATCCATGGAGGTAGGATCTAAGACAACGTTTGTTGTAGAAGTTTATTTTTAGTCATGTATAAATTATTTGTTTTGTGCACTGTTGGGTGAGGGGCTGCCTAGACCTTGGCATTTTGTATTGTCTACAGGTGTTAGATTTATGTGGGGATGTTTGGTTGGTCATGATCTGCACCTGCTGTCAGTAGCACACCTGAGGAGTTCTGAATCAATAAAAACACCTGAGTTCAGACGCTCAGGGTTCCACTGCCATGACGGTGGTTCCCTCTGCTGAGGTCTGACAGGGTTTGCACATATGAGAATGCCTCCTTGTCATCCTTGATAAGCCACCACAGCAGCATACTACTACAAACATTACTGCAGAAAAGACACAGTTTAAGTAGAAGGGAGTAAAAGAAGCAGGGAGAGAAAGGAGGAGGTAAGAATTGCTCCTGGACACAATGGGGAGGGGCTGGTTAAGGGACTGGAAAGGCATACAGAGTTTGCAGAGTGCTGCTCCCACATGCCTGGAAAAGCATTCTTCTATAGGAGGATCAGAATTATACAACTACTAGTCAAATCTTTCATCTGAGACGTAACATATGTGCTGTGGGCAGATGTGAACATTAAATGTCAAGCCTTGATAAGTCATGACGATGAGTAAGTAGTGTTTTTCTTGACAGTCCTCTTCATATAACCCTGTATTTTGTTTTCCTCAACACTGCCAAAGCTTCAGGGTCTCAGTGAATCCAATTGCAGGGAACTTGGCTTTGAGAAATGTAAAATGCCACAAAGGTCGGGCATGCACAGACCTCCTTACTCTCCCTCCATGAATACAAATGTGATTAAAAGATCTAGAAGAAAACAAATGTCCCTGATACAAGCATTTGATTATATCTGATAATGTTGGATGAGATCAGAAAATGTATTGGCTCTGCTTCTTGGCCTAATATCAGAGAAGACAAATATAATTCAAGCTCATGAATTTACTGGAAGGAAAAAAATAACATGAGACTCAATGCTAGATACAAACACAGATTTGATGGCCAGAAAGGAAGGGCTCAGAAGGATAGATAGTTTTTCAGTGCTGGGAATTGAACCCAAGGCCTCACACATGTAAGCAGATACTCTATCATTGAGATGCTTCCCTAGCCCTGTGGAAATACTGGTTCAGATGAGATGACTTAAAGAGAAATGTACCTCACCACCAAGCATGACCACCTGAGTTCAGTCCTAGAACTACATGGTAGAAGGAGAGAACTGACTCCCTCAAGTTGTCTTTTGACTTCTACAGCTGCACCATGGCATAGGAGATGCTCCCTCTCCTCCAAACACACACACACCCACATACACACACACACACACATACACACACACACACACTCAAACACATGCACACACACACACACACACTATTAAATAATCAATTAATCTGAATATTGCGGTGGTTTGAATGAGAATGGCCCTCATAGGTTCATATATTTGAGTGCATGGTCTCCATTTAGTGGAATTGTTTGGGAAGGATTAGGAGGCATGGCCTTGTTGAGTAGGTTGGGCCTTATTGGAGGAGGTGTGTTGCTGCAGGTGGGCTGTGATATAAAGCTCTTAACTACTGCTATAGCGCCATGCCTGTGTGTTTCCCACCATGATGTTCACGGACTAACCCTCCAAAATTGTAAGCAAGCACACAGTTAAATGTTTTCTTCTCTAAGCGTTGTCTTGATCATGGTGTTTCTTCACCACAATAGAACAGTATCTAAAATAAATATAAAATTTATAATAGAAATAAAATATCAAGTGTGGGTTCTGAAGACAACAGACAGCTGTCTCTGGCATGATCTCTCCATGACATAACTGTGTCACCCATTCTTGGAAGACAGAAGAAAGAACAGGACCAGAACCCACATACTCTATCCAGGAGGCACAGAAAGAAAACATAAGTCCAGGATGGGCTTGGAAGTAGAAAGTTCTTAATGGGAAAATATCTAAAGGTTATTCTTTAAGACTGAAATCATGCTGAAGTTTGGCAGTGTTTTTCTCTTTTTAAAAAAAGTAATATATTTGAAATAATCACATTGATATTCCCACTTATGGGGTAGAATGTGGTATTTCAGTGCACATGTGCTAATGTACGTATCAGATCAGGGACCCTGTGCGTCTGTCACCTCAGGTATACATCCTTCCTTTGTGTTGGTAACATTCCAAAATCACCTCACTAGACGTTTTGAAATATTTCAATTAATGCTGTCACCCACTGCTATCCTTCTGTGGCATAGCGCATTAGAAGCTCTTCCCACTAACTAACTGCACCTTTGAAACATGTCAGTCATCCTGTCTTATCCCTCCCTCACACTCCTTCCAGTCTCTGCCAAATACTAGTCTATTTTCTAACTTCTTTGAGGCCAGCTTTCTTCCTCCTCCTTGTCCTCCTCTCCCTCTCTTTCTCTTTCTTTCTTTCTCTCAGAGAAGTGCATGCATGTGGGCTATGATAGCTGTCCAGAGAGTCTCAGGAATGTACCTTTCATCTCCTCAGCCATCATACCCAGTATTTAATGTGGGCATTGGCGATCAAACTTATGTCCTCATGATTGTCGGCCACACATTTTACCAACCGAGCTATAGCCTCGGTCGTGAGATCAACTTGCACTGCTGAAGTTTTGAATCAAGTAAGAAACAAATGAGTGAGTCGGATGGAAAGGAGAGCGTCAGCATTGTCCGCTGTTAGCAGACATAGCTTAGGCAAGCAGCAGATAGGGAGAGGACTAGAAAAGGTAACGTCGCCTCTTCAAGAGTGGGTAACAGAAGCCCTGTGGCACCGTGGCCCGGGTCCACCCTCTGCGCTAGTGACCTAGGATGTGTATATGTGTGTGGATATGTGTACGTGACTGCAGGTGTTCACGGAGTCCAGAAGAGAGTGTCAGATGCCTTAGGGCCAGCAGTTGTGAACTGTCTGACACGAGTGCGGGGAACTTAACTCAAGTCCTCTTGAAGAACAGTAAGCGCTCTTCACTGCTGAGCCATCTCTCGAGCATATCGTGTCCTAATTCTAAAGACATCCACATTAGATCTCACACAGAACAGCGGCTGCGGGCTTCTGATCTGCCACAGTAGCAGAAGAGCAGAGTGGGCACCTCCTACTTCAGAACGATACAGAAGATGGCACACAGGTACACACCTGCTCCTGGTTCCAGGCTTCCACTCAGCTAATTCCTTCCTCTTACTGTGGGAAGAAATGAGGAAAGGGTTGATAGAAGGTGGTACCTTTGCAATGTCCTTGAAGCTCAGAAGAAGGGAGTCACCCAGTCTCCATGCCACTCAATTCTGTGAACATTCTGACTAACCTGAGGCTGATCTAGGAGACCCTGGACATGTCTTAGGGTTCCTTCTCAGAGGCGGTGACTGACAAGCAACAACCTCCTGGGGCAGAGAGGGAGAGGGCTAGGGTAATATCTCTCCAAGAGTGGGTAACAGAAGCACTGTGGCTGGTATTTTCTGAAAGGTTTTTGAATGATCCCAAGGATGGATGTGTTGACGTGATGGTTGGGATGCTTATTGTTGTTGGGGAAGTCTATTTTTAGTTGTGTTTGAAATTGTTTTATGTACTGTAGGGTGAGGGGCTGTCTAGGGCATTCTGTATTGTTTGCAGGCGTTGGATTTCTGTGGGGGTTGCTTGATTGCTAATGATCTGCGCCTGAGGAGTTCTGAATGAATAAAAACACCTGAGCTCAGGGCTCGAGGTTCCACCGTGAGTATGGCACTGGCCATGATGAAAGTTCTCTCTGCTGAGGTCTGGCAGGACTTCCACCTATGAAAATGCCTCCTTGTCTTCTCGGCTGAGCCACTCCAGCAGATTACTACTACATATTCTGAGAGAGTGGGACCTTTCAAAAGTGAAGCATAATGGGAGATCTTTAAGTAATTGAGAGCATGCCCTGGAAAGGAATTATGGTATCCTGGGTCTTATATACATCTTGGTGGTAAGTGGAGGACTTTCACTGTTTCAGAATGATATTCTATCTCAAAAAAGCCCAAAGAAATGGAGCCAACTAATCATAGACTGAGACCTCCAAAACTGTGAGTCCAAATAAACTTTTCCTTTCTGTAAGTTGATTATCTCAGGCATTTTGTTTCAGAAACAGAAAGCCAACCCAAAAATGATACAAGACTTAAAACTATGATATTTCACTTAAGATTTTGGGTTACTGTCTCCTTAGAAACTGTGATGGCCTTGAGCCCCTGGCAAGGCAACATCCAGCTAAATATATTATTACACTGTTTAGCCCGGCCCCATCCCAGCTGATTAACGGGTTTCAGTGCTCACCTGGCCCTTGGAGGAATTTGGGTTAATAGCACATCTCCAAAAGCAACAGATGTTGGCTTTGCCTTTGAACTCCTACAGGAAGGTGCTAAACAAAATATCACCAGAGGAAACCAATCAAGAGAGAAAGAGGAACAAAAGAAGGATTTCTGGCATGCCAATTAGGAACTGGCATGCTCCAAGGAGGAACCGAGACAGGGGGATAATGGAATGGAACAGGCAAATGGGAATCTAACAGTCAGGAACCTCATTCTGGGGTGAGAAAAATCAAGGATGTAGAACTGCCCGATCTCTGCCAAAGGGCAGGTGGGGAGTGCGGTGTTGAGAAACCTGAAGCCATGTGTTCAGCCAAGAAAAATCACTAACTGTCTTGCCAGTTAGTCCTTCACAAAAGACCGTGTTCTGTCCACCAGCTGTGGTCTGACAGCATCACTGCAAATGAAGAGAGTTCGCACAGAAGGGTGCAAGGCAGGCAAGGAGGACGTTGAATTCTGCTGAAAATGACCTGAGGTCTGAGACATATGTGGAGCTGCATGCTCTGACTCTGCCCTCCATGTGGTAAGATACTGAGCCAATATGAACTAAAAGCAACGCACAGAACATCTCCAAGTCCGGTTTGTGAGTTTAACTGCTTCTCACATACTCTTCAGGGAGCAAACTGCAGTGGATGCTCTGCCCATGCTTGGCTCTTAAGTCTCTGAAGCCTGTTCAAAATGGCCATTGTTCAAAAAGTTATTTGCCCAAGATCTTGGACTTGCACTTCAGCCCCTTTCCACCAGATGGTGGTGGGTTTGTTTAGCAGTCTGCACTCTTAGCTGCAGACTAAGGAGACGGGATTTCGGAAGAAGAGTTTAAAAGACATTCTGGAACCCACCTGAAAGCACACCAATTCCATCCTCCTAACTAGTTGCAGTTGAAGCCCCATGTCCTTATGTTTTACAAACTTCTCCCCAGGCACTTCTGAAGCCAGGCTTGGGGAAAGGCTAGGCTTGGGGAAAGGCTGGTGTCGACCGCCAGCAGCTTTACCAAACTGTTTTTCTCAGAAAATATTAATAACTTCTAGATTAGTGTGAAGTGTATTTTTAAATGAAAACATTATATATTATTTCAGATTTCAATCCACACCAACCCTGCAAGACACATGTAAGGATTAGTGAGCTACGCAGAGCAAATAGTAGCATAAATTGCTTCCCTGGTGTTTGAAAGTTGTTTTAAGATTAACTTCCTACTCTGGGTCTCTAACCAAAACCCTTACTCCTAGTTACTCAACTATCAAAAATTTGTATTGGCTTCATAAGCACAGGAGCTTTCCATAATACCCCCCTCAGCATACTTTAAGATGGGGTCTCTTTATGTTACCCAAGCTGGTCTTAAGTGATCCTCCCGCTTCAAATTCCCAAATATGTGGGACTATAAGGGCGTATCACCATGCCCATCAAGGATCTTTTATACCGTAAGGTCATCCCTATCTTATGAGGTGATGATGATGATGATGATGGTGATGAAGAATGCCAATAATGCTTTTAAGACAGATCCTAAAGGTCCTGATCCTCTCACCCTCCCAAATATGTTGGAATTATAGGCAGACTCCAGTGTAGGGAATTAATTCATAAATTTTGAAAGGTATTTAACAACTTGGTTACTATGAGCTTATCTACTTCTTAGGCAAGTATTTAGTTTCTCTGGCTCCCACCCAATCAGTCAAATGAGGCAGAAGGAAGGTCTGACTAAATTGCTAAACCTTGAATGAGAACCAATTCATACTTAATGCTGACAGTATAGTATTAAAAGCATCAGTTACTGTCCTAAGTAATCCAAACTAAATAGAGGATGCTCTGGTACTGAGACATAAGGATCATGATTATGAGTTCAAGACCAGCCTGGAATACACAGTGAGATTGGAGATATGACGATATATGACATATGATAAATGATACACACACATGTATATATATATGTGTATATGTACATATGTGTATATATATATACACACACGTGTGTGTGTGTGTGTATAAATGGGAGCATATATTTCATATCATAAAGTCTTGATAATAGCCTATGAGTTAGATAATATTACTATCAATCCCATTTCATCATTGAAAACTAAAACAGAGAAAAGTAAGTGGCTGTTCAAGTAGGTAGGTAGAATTTGCTCAACTGGAAAGAAACAAATGTCAGAATTTCATTTCTTTAATGTCTGTGTATGCAGCCTCTCTTAGCACCAATGACTGTATTTTTCTTCACTGGCTTGACTAAACCTGGAATTGGTTTATAAAATCAGCCACATCAACTCTATAAATACCAGCTTTTATTTCCTCTAATGTCCAAAGATATTGGGTACATTATTAGACATTTAGAATGTTAGCTGCTAGCTACATTCATTGGGATAGGCCATTATCTAAAATAGGACTTACATGTGGATTGCTTGACTAAATAAAATAAGCATCATTACAGAGCTTGTTCTGCCCCATTTTGATAAACACCTATTGAGCATTCTCATGTGCCAGGCTCTGCACTGGGAGTGGAAATACACTGATGCCTTAGTCAGAAGCCTGAGTTTACAGGCTCTACAGTGCATAGGAGGTGTGGGTGCTGTATTTGCTTAAGCATAAGTCATCAAATATAGAAGGTGTCAGTGAGGTTTAGAAAAGTATTTTTGGAGAAAGGAAAATGTAGATATATCTCATCACATCTATTAACTGATTTCCAGTAGTTCCGCGTGGAAATTATAGTTTTGTGATTAAAAAACACACTACATACTAAAATAAATTAAGAAAAAGCAGTATTCATAATACTCTGCTAAGGGATAAAAATCTAAAATAGGCAAGTTTGGTATCATCAAACACTAGCACCATCAAGGTTAAAGTGACAAGAAATCTATAACTTGAATGATAGTTAAGACAGGAAATCTTATCAACTTTTTCAACTGTGAATTATTTTTGTTAAGCACTTGGAGCCTTGGTCTCTCTGATGTACTTCATTTTGGACCACATCCTAACAGCTCACAGTATAGAAATGTAGAGCATATTCCTTGCTAGGTGTAGTACACAATCCTTACTAGATGAATCCTGGCTAGGCTAGCATACACTCCTTGGATGAGCTGATATTTAGATATTCTTTTGTTGGGAAGGTGAAAAGGGATATTAACAATCACAAATAAGGCATTAGATTATAACATAGCTGCCAGGTGGTGGTGGTTCCTGCCTTTAATCTCAGCACTTGGTAAGCAGATACAGGTGATCTCTGTGAGTTCAAGGCCAGCCCGGTCTGCAGAGTAAGTTCCAGGACAGTCAGAGTTACAACCGAGAAATACTGTCTTGAAAAGCCAAAATGAATGAATGAATGAATGAATGAATGAATGAATAAATAGCATAGTTGAGAAATATTCCAGCCATAGAGACAATGGCTTTGTAAACCAGATAAAAGATATATCTTTTATCAACAAGAAACAAACAACGTGGAAATGGAAGCAGACTTTGGAGCTAATATACAGGGAAAAGGATGAAGGGAAAGAGAGTGCCCAAGGAACAAATAGAGAATGAGAAGAAATATTCAGCAGGTTGTCCAGGGGTCCCTCCCCCCTTTATCTGAACTCGTGTGTCAGCCTCTCTCCATTACTGGTCTCGGGGGAGCCGGAATGGAAACTTAACAGTCAGAATTCACCACCAGAATAATCCAAATTAAAACCCAGGGACAGCTGATGTCTGCAGTGTTAATTTATGGTTCTGATCAAATCTGCAGATGTGGGAAAGGACTCAGTTTTGACAAACCCAGGCAGCATTGCACATTATCTACTGTGTGAAATTAAATTTGAATGTCACAGGATATCATAAATATAATACATTTAAGTCCAGTGTTTTATTTGAACCAAATTTAATGTAAAAGCCAAAGCTTTCTCTGTAAATATGGTTTTACTCAGAAAAGTAAAACTCTGCTATTTTTACTTTTCTCTAAAGCAATTTAATTGCTACAGAGATGGAAACTTCTGTCCTCCCCACCGCCTTTAGTTCCATTTCCCATTATCCACTTTATGTAATATTTCATTAAAATAGACACAGTTGGGGAGCAAATACACTTGGCTCCTAATAGGTACAGAAAGCAAGTAGAAATGTCCAGCAGTTTGGGAAGTCAGTTTTCCTTGGCCAAAACTGATAGCTTATGCTCAATACTGAAAGTATATATAAACAGAAAAAGCGCCCTGTTTCAAAATGGGAAGTAGAGACTGACTTAATTCCAAGTGTGAAATTTCACCCTAAAAATCAATAAGCAAAATGTACTCACCCAATCTTGACTTGATGCTTTGGATCGTTTAGTTCTGTTTTTTGAGTTTCTGAGATAGTCTTGCCGTGTAGACCTGGGGAGCCTGGTACTTTTCACGTAGCCCTTGACTACATCAAGTCCTTGGCTTGAGATGCCTCAACCCAAGTGTTGACATTACATTACCACAGACGGCTTCTAGTCCTTAGGTAAAATTCTCAGCTTCAAGAAATGGTCTGTCTGAGATACCAGCCTCTCTCTCTATACCCTTCCTGATGCCCTGAACTGACAGTGCTCTCTCCTTAGGCCCTCATCAGCCATATGTTGCATATTACTTATGTATGTATCTCATATCCCTTTACCATGTAGACATGAACTATGCTTATATCCTTTTATACCTATATACCACTTGATAGAGTAGACTGATGCCTCTCTCATCTATATATGATGCAGTTAAAGTTCTTTACATATGGTGAACCTTCATCTATGTTAAGTTGCATGGTGTGTGTGTGTGTGTGTGTGTGTGTGTGTGTGCGCGTGTGTGCATGAAGGCCTGTGCATTTGAGTGCCTGTTGAGGCAGGAGGCAAGAGGAATGGAGGGTCAACAGTCTACACTGTGTTCATTCCTACATGCCCACCCTTCCCATCAGGTAACAACTACTCGCTTTTCCACATTCTTATGCATGTTGATAAGTTTGTATTTTTCTGACTACGTCTCTGAGCAGACATCACAGGAGTAAAGAATTTTACTTACCTTTGCAACTCAGCGTCTCAAACAGAGAATGCCATCTAATGTGTGCTGTGTGTTGAGTAGATGTTGAGTGAATGAATGATCTTAGAGATCTCCTAAAGATTCAAGAAAGATAAAAAAGGACGAAGACACAAAACCACCAGCAAAAGGAGGAAAACTGACCTTCTCTTGCTCCTTGGGGTTACAAGGAATACCTAATACTGTTTCCTATAAGCGGTATAGACTGCTAGTGAGTTTCAGAGCCAGAGAAATGTTCTGAGAATCTCCAGTTTTCTTTAATTTTAAAGATGAGTTAACAGAGCCGGGCAGCGCCACGCTGTGCAGCTCATCACCCAAAGGAAAACATCATCAATGCAACAGCAAGCCATTTGGGCTGCACTGACTCCAGCTGCCCTCTGAAAAGGGTATATCCTAACCACATGATCCTTGGCAATGGGATTCACCCATGGGAATGGGAGTAGACTGTGCAACAGAAAGGGAGGGGTGAGGAGAGAAGGCAGAGGGAGCCATACCAACCTAGGTATGGCTCGCTCCTACCCCACTACATGCCCAAGATTTCTCTCTCTCTCTAGAAAGTAACAATGCTAGGGCTCAAACTCAGGTTTTCTATCTCTAGACCAGCATTCCAGTATATTTAAATAAAAACTAAATCTGTACCTGATTCTGTTAATGAGGCTAAGAACCTGAGACTAGATAGCTCTTGGATCCTAGGGGAAAAACTACTACTATTCTGCAGAATAAACATATCAATAAAGATGACCCTCAATGCCATATTGTTATACCCATAGATCAGTGTGTCACTCAACCTTTGGCCGAGAAGATTCTTCCTGCAGTAGATTATAATTAACACAGAGATCTACAACTGGACAATGCAGAGAATAAGAGACTTTGAAATATTTATACCTAAATGGGATATCTATATCCTATCACTCCTTTCAAGGTTCAGAGATCTATGTATAAGAGGGGGTGGAAAGATTGTAAGAGCCAGAGGTGATGGATGACTTCGAGGAACCAAGAAAACCTTATTTTCTAGATACAACAGGGCAGATATACATGTGAATTCACAGAGACTAGCAGCATGCACAAGACCTGCAGTGCACAAACTCAGGTCAAACAAAATCTCAGCACAGAGGAGGCAAATGTGGACATGAAGTCTCACTTTTATCCATGAAGCTATTCACAATTGATATCTGCTAGAAGGTATGGGGGGTGGTCAGTTTTCTCCAATGGAATGACACAAGGAATATCATCATACTTTAGGGCAGGCCCGATGCCCAGGGATATCTTGCCAACATAAAATGGACTCCGTGTTTTTAGTTTTTCTTTTTTAAGAGAGAAAGAACATAAAGATGGGTGGGGGAGGGTTGGGGAAAATCTAGAAAGAGTTGGGGAAAGGGAAAGAAAATAGTCAAAATATATTTTATAAAAATTCTCAGAGAATAAATAAAAACATTTTTTTTTTTAAAAAAAAAAAGTCTGTCCCATAGAAATCCCAAAGCAATCCAGGCTAATGCTGTCTGCAAACCGACAGTGTGGGGAGCGACTTGATGAGGACAGCACCAGCACAACTCACTGAACACAGAGAAGTCGAGTTGGCGACTACATGGGAGCCTTCATCCCTATATTCTAGTCTCTTTGGTGCAAGAAGGTACTCTTCAGGCTACTGGGAAGGAAATCTGGACACCAACCCAGCCACAAAACCTTTGACTTACAGTCTGTCTGTCTGCAAAATATGCTAGAACAATGGTGGCACAGAACCTGTAGGAGTAGCCAACCAGTGTCTTATTTAAGGCCCACTCCAGGAAAAGGAACCTATACATGAAACAGTTTTCTTAACCAAGAACCATAAACTAGACAGCCCAATGATCTAGAGTTGAACCAAACATAATGGGTCAAAACAAACAAAAAACTTTCAAACGATTCCTAATGAAATTCTGATATAGTTATAGATCCAGTGCCTTATCCGCTCATCATCAGAAGCTTCCTCTAACAGCAGATGGGAACAAATGAAGAGACCCTCAACCAGGCATTATACAGAGAGAGTGTCTAAATGGGAGATCGCCATCGAACTCTTTCCCTCAGCACTCAGGGAATCCAGCAGAAGAGGTCATGGAAAGATGAGGGGATGAGGACACCTGGAGAACACAGCCCTCTGAATCAACTAAGCACGGCACATACGAGCTCGTAAATACTGAAGGTCCTGGGTCTATGCCGGGACTTCTATGTATATGCTACAGCTATTAGCTTATTGTTTTTTTAGGACTCCCGACTAGGAAAACAAGTGGGACTCTGACTTGTGCCTGCCCTTGGGACTGCTTTCCTCCTGTTGGGTTGCTGTGTCCAACTTCGATATGAAAGTTGTTGCTTCATCGTATTATATTTTATTTTGTCATGTTTGGTTGTTGTCTCTTAGAAGCTTGCTGTTGTCTAATAAGAGAAAGAAAGGGAGTGGATTAGGAGGGGAGGGGAGGTGTGGAGGGACTGGGAGAAGTGGAGGGAGGGGAAACTATAGTCAGGATATGTTATATGAGAAAGTCTACTTTTAATAAAAAAAATCTGTTCATGAATCATAAATACTTATTTAGAAAGTTCTAGAAATCAATTAAATTAATAAAAAAAAACAAAGTTTTGACAGAATAGTCAATACCACTTTCATTTTTTTCATTAAATACGTTTGTCACTTAAAAAACACAGTGTCTCACAAAAGACAAACGAGGAAGTCCAGAGAGATGCCTCTGCAGTGAAGAACACATTCTACTCTTGCAGAAGACCTGAGCTCCCAGCATCCATGCCCAGGGGCTCACAACTGCCTGTAAAGCTGGCTTATGGGGATCCCATGCCTCTGGCCTCCCCAGATTTCTGCACTCACCACTACAGATCTACACAGAAACACATATATATCATTTAAAATAACAAAATAATAAAACATAAATATTCAAAAGAAGAATGAAATTTGATATCTGAAAGAGTTGAGCTATTTCTCAAAAGTCTAGAGACATAGACATTGAATTTTCACACCTCCCCATGCTCTACTTTGAGTTTAAGAAAAATAACCTCTCTAGGAGAGGAGAGACGGTAGCCAAAGAAGTGATAATATTCTGGTTTTAGTTGGAAGCACTCAAGAGCCCCATTAAAGTGGTAGAATGTTAAGATTCCCTCACTAAAAGGATGACCCCTCGTTCTGTAGCATTTTTCTGCCTTGCAGATTCTAGTTCAACTGGCTGCCTGCTTACAGAGAACTCAACAGTTTCTACCCCAGGGGGTCTGAAATTCATCAACTAAACAATTTTTGTGTTGTGGAGAGGGTCTGCTCCTTCTTGGGGGCAGAGTTTGCCTGATGCTCTTATCCGTGAAAGGGAGGTGATGAACTCAACAACTCTTCCCTGGCTGGATGTTTATGACTTGCTCTGAAGGCTTAAATACTGGCCGTTTGGCCCAGTTTTCTATCTGCTCTGTGCTGACATTAGTTCTCTATGGAAAGTGCAAGTACAGAGCTGAAGCACAGCCCAAGGTCCACTGTAGACACTAGAGAATAAAAGTTGGAATATGCCAGGAGGTGAAGGGAAGGATCAAGTAGAACCATGTTCAGTCCTATAGATACTCCGTGGGTGTCGTCTATGTCCCAGGCGTATTAGGCATGTAGATAAGAGTATTAGGCATGTAGATAAGAGTTTGTGAGTCTCAGCACCGAGAGAATGTGTTATCTAGGGAACAATGAAATAACATACCTCAATTTAATATAATAGTCTGTGCGCTATGATGGACCATTCAGGAGAACTGAACAGCGAGGCATTTGTACAGGTGCGGGAGGCATTTCTGGAGTAGAATCAAAGTGCATGCGAACACGGAAGCAAAGGCAGCCTTGCAGGGTGAGGAATACTCAGCACTTCACTCGTTCATTCGTGTGTTATTTTAGGAAACAGAGGATTGGTTATGTTGTTCACCGATAGCCTGGGCTCAGCCAATGCTTCTGCCTGGGCCTCTGGAGTAGCTGGCATTAGCAATGTCTGTCACTGGGCCTAAACATCGTAGGTATTTGAACATATTAACCTGGCTAAAGATTGACACAAAATTGGTGCTTGCTATGTTCGAATACTGATAGCTAAATGTAGTGTGAAATTTTATAATAATAGCACATTTGTTTCCTGGAAAGTAGATCTTGCATGAGGGAAGGTTAAATGTCCCCATTTTTGTATACTGTCTTGAACCTGTACCTCATTCTCTAGAGGAGTTCATCCCACGGCATTAAAGGCCTATGGTGCCGGGCATATGTCAAGCCGTTCATCTGTTTAAGAAAGAGGTTACTGGAGATTTTCTCTGTCTCACTCTTTGGCTCCTTCAACAAACAAATCAGAGCTCTTCAAAAAAGGCATTTTAAGAAAATATAACAGCTTTCATTATTTGAAGAAAGAGGAGTTGTGCTTAAACTGCTAGACCTGAGAGCAGAGATGGTAAACTCAAGACGTCCATCAATATTCATAAGGGCTGAGTGCTCTGGGAACGCTGGGTCTTCAGTTTCGGAGGCAGCCTCTGAGCCAGGACTTGGGGCTGAACACCTAAAAACTGGCTGGATTTTGTTCTCTCTTCCTTGTTGGGAAGAAGAAAGAGTCAAAGGCTAGACCCCTGGCAGTCAAGACAACCCCACAGAACGGTGTTTGCTAGGAGTTAGGATAAGCAATTAATTGAAGGGTTGGTGCTGCAAGAAACAGGCAGCCACACAAGGGGCTTCCAGAACTGAAGCCACAAGCCCAGAAGTGCTACGCTTCAGAGGCACAAATCCTCAGACTGCTTGAGGCCATTTAGCACCAGAGCAGATCTTGGCTGCAGGGCTGTTTGAATCCCAGGGTCCTGGAGTGGATAAGATGCCAGAGGCATCCAGTCAGGAAGGGAAGGGAACAGAGCTACATCCCAGTCAGGCTGAGGCGTTTGAGGTACCAGAGGTTTTTTTGAACCCTGTTCCAAGAGAAGTCTGAGGCCTCCAGCTCTGAAGTGGAAGAAAAAGTAGGGGAGCCAGCAACAGTGCTTGTCCCCCAGAGACTCCTTTAAAAGGGGAGACTGCACAGTGAGCTCTTCCTGGAGACCTTTGCATTCAAATTCAAAGCGCAACTGTTGAATGTCCACTATTCTGTGGGCCTGTGTGATGTTTCCCATACAAACTTCTGTCTGCTCTCTTCTGTAGGTGTTTCAGATTGAATATTCTTTCTTGTTAAGTTATAATGACAATGCATGTATGTTATCAAGTTATATTTCGCCAATAAAACTTTTAATTTGCTTAAGGAGGTAGCTTCTGCTGAGGGGCTCTCCAGAGGGCCATTTACTGGAAGAGAAACAGGATGCTCTGGGGTAGGCCTCCAACAACGCCTGCAAGCCATCTTGTTAAAATATGAGCAAGCTGTGACACTTAACCATGCAACAAGAGAAAAGAGCTGGCTGGGGAAGTTAGACACCTGCTGGGTAATTCCTCCAGAGGAAAATAAACTCAAGAAAGTGGCAGGGAACTTCAAACCATCCTGTTTGAAAAATTTCACAGAGGAGATTTTGAGGCTCTGAGATTAGATAATTGTGCCAAACTGCATATATAGGTGGGCCTGTCTTAGGAAACCTTTGCAGTACGTTTCCTAATTCTGTCTTGCTAGGTGCTTGCTAGTGTTTTAAATGTAGCTTAGCCTGTACGGGCACACCTCTTTAAACATTTGAACTTGTTGTTGTTTGAGAAATTTGATAAACCTTTGAGAGATGGGACCTAGCCAGGAGAAGTGGGTTGCTGGACTAGGCCTTATAAACAACATACTGACCCTATGCCTACCTAGTATACCACCTCTTTGCTTCTTGATCTACTGAGGTGTGAACCACAAGCCATACCCTCCGGCTGGCTGCTGTGGCTTCCCTCCCCACCGTGACACCCTCTTAAACTGTAAGCCCGACAACACATCTCCTCCCTTAAACTGCTTCTGCCAGGGACTTTGTCAGATGGATTGGAGAAGTAACTAGTGCACGGCTACTTTCCCAGAACAGTGGTATGGGAAAGCACGTGCTAATATATACATTGTTATGTATTAAGTAGAGTAAAATACACACTAGTAAATATCTTTCTAAAGGAATAAGGAATACAACCTCCACTCTGAAGCCATGCCGCATCCCTTGCGAGTCACCAGGCCGTGTCAGCACTAAGGCTCAATTTCACGCACAGAAGAATTATTCCCTCCTGTGCGAGCCTGCCTGTTGGTTAGTCAGCTTTCTGTTATTGTTACACATGGTCTAAATAATCAACCTATGATCTCACCACGGGAGGTACTGTTCGGTTGGCTCCGTTGCTTTTGGTGAGGCAGAGTTTATGTTGCGTGATGGAGGAAAACTGCTCGTGTCACTGTAAAGAAGGAGCCAGGGTCCTGTGATCTTCTCTTTAAGGGGCCACTCCAGTTACTTAAAGATCTCACATTAGGCCCCACCTCGTAAGGGTTCTGCACCTCTCAATAGTTCCCAGGCTGTTGCTCAACTGTTTAGCAAGTGAACTTTTGGAGGACACTTTCCTAGCAGATGCACAGGCCAGGTCTTCTGGTAAAGTGTTGCAGGTGAATCTTATGCAAAGACTGTTCCTTTTAGCAGAGGGCCACACAGTGGCCTTCATAGAGAATAAGCCCATGACCTGATCCTCAGAACTTGTGGGTGTGATTTAGTTGGAACGAAGATCTTTAGATGAGAAAAGCATTCTGGAGTATCTGAGTGGTCCCCTCAAATCCAATGACAAGTAACTTTTCAGGAGATACACAGGGAAATATAAGCATGGAGAACGAAGTAGATAGACAGACAGAAGTTGGAGTTAAACAGATATCAACCAGAGAACGTCGCCAGCCGTTAGGAGCCTCAAGAGGAAGATGGACTCTCCTCCAGCTTTTGGAAAGATGACCCTGACAACATTTTGATTTCAGAATTCCCTCCCTGAGAACTGCGAGAGAAAAAATTCTGATTGCTCCAAGCTACCAGTGTGTAATGATTTCCTTCAGCAGCCACGGAAAAACCAGTCCAACCTCCAACGGGAAAGGCTGGATCCGTGGGTGGCAGCCATTTTCCCTTCTCTGAAATATCTACAAGTTCAGCCACTTCCATATTAAAGTAGGACTCAGATACTTAGGGAGTATATATTTGAATTTTATCTTCTGAAATATACGAGGTTTATAAAGATGAGGATAGACGTTGGCTTTGGAGCAATGGTGAGACTTAAACAAGTTCTCTGACTTCACACAGAAACTTCTTCCCATGGCATGGACTCCTTCCCTTATTCACTGTCTGGCAACAGTCAATACAGGAACATAAGTGATGAAATAGAGACTTAGCGCAGTGTAGCTCCTCGCAACACAAAATAGTTGCCAAGGCCAAGCCCTCAATATTTTCTTCCTTGACTATGGATGCAGCTAGTCTTGCTGTGTCTCCTTCAAACTTGAATCTGATGTTTCTTAAGTGTTTTCCTAAGGTTTTTCTGTCCACAGAAATGTAAGAAATACATCGTGGTGCAAAAGCATTTCACAACACAACAATGTGTGCTGGCTTTCCTTCTCTTCCTCCTTCTGGATCCACACTGCTGTAATCTACACTCAAGAGCTATAAGCTGCACCCCAGACTGGTGCCCTGGTCGCCTTCTAAAGTACAGATCCCGTTGTTTTCCTGTCCTACTTAAAATCCCCACACAGCCTCTATCACCTTCCTTCATTCCAACAGATCCTACTGCATGAGAATCTGCGATGGGCACTCTGGGACACTGTGTGTATGAAATAATAATGAGCCAAGAGAGTGAGGGTACCTTGGAGGGGCTGAAGAGAGAAAAGGGAGAAAGTGGGGTAATTCTATTTTAATTAAAGTGTATTTTAATAAATTATAGGAATATGTAGTCTACGCCCTGGCCAAAATAAATATGTGTATATATATATATATATATATATATATATATATATATATAGAGAGAGAGAGAGAGAGAGAGAGAGAGAAAGAGAGAGAGAGAGAAAGCGCAGCACAAACACACACACACACACACATACAAGCAAGCCCCTAAAGTGTTCTGACTCTATCTCAAGCTTTACTCTCCTAAGTGCTGAATTCTTAAACCTGCTATTCTATTCTAGGCACCGACATGTTGATTTGCCTACCAAGATAGAGACAGAAACCCCGAGTCGACTTTCTTTCTCCTCTCCCTCTTTCTTTCATCCAACAATTCACCATCATTCAACACTTGGTCCTTTTCAACATCTAGCTGATCCTGATGCTCAACTAGGAATATGAAGACCCCTTGACTAGCTTTCTAGACCTTCTTGGCTGTTCTCCCCTGCCAGGAAAAGCATCTCTCAAAGCAGTCCGTGGTCGCCCATGTCACCATGAATGATGAACGCCTGCTTTCTTTTTCCTGAGTTCGGATAGAGTCGTGATGGCACCCCAGCAACAGCAGATGGTCTTGTTCCATGTTGCAGGTTCAGCATCCTTTACTTGCAATTCCCACTGCCAACTCTGTTCCCATAGGAAGACTTGAGAAAAAAAATGAAGGAAGGAAGGAAGGGAGGAAAAGAAGGAGAACCAGGAACTCTGAATAGGATCACAAGGCCAGCCCCTATTATAACTTGAAATAAAATTTTTGTAAGAAAGCTTGCAATGCCAGTGGGAGGAGATTAGAAGGGAGAAGAGGCAGAGGAGGAAGGAAAGGTGATGAGGATGCAAACATTCCACGTTTTAAAACCTAGACCCAAGGTAAATCCAGAAAGAACTTTAATTTATAGAAGCACTAGGCCATTCAAATCCCTTACCCACAATCCAAAGCCTTAGCTAGGCACCATGAAACGTGCTTTCCGTCCTTTTGTTATTTCTCCCCCTACCCCACGAACTCATGCTTAGAAATTCACCCCTCGGTTGTTTTCCACAGAAACAAGTGCTGCCCATCTGACAGAATCACGGATCTCAATCATGTTAAGTCGACTGCAAGCGATTATTAGAGTTTTGAAGTGCATAAGGACATCTCTGGCTCTCTGTTCCATGTTCTCTGATTCCAGGAAGTACCACATTAGCACTTCAGCGAGCAAGAGATCCATCTTGCTCAGTGTTACTGTTTCACAGAAAAAGTTGTCATTTGTTTGGCTATGGAAGACCACAAATGGAGACCTCTGCGCACCCAGCTGCAGGAATGGATTCAGAGCAGGAAGGTGGCTTGGTCAAGACCTAATACAAGGGACCTAATTCAAGTGGTCATTTGGTGACAGGGAAAAGTAATCTCTGCATTCTGCCAATGAGTCTATTAGGGGACCAAAGGCAGGGAAGCCAATGCACCAAGATCTATGGGATTCAATTGTCAATCACCCGAATACCTCTGCATGAAGTGACACCATCAGTTTTGTGTCTGTCAGCTGTGATTCCCATTGAGGAACAGCTCAACTTTTATGCATAAAATAAAATAAAATAAAACAGAACAAAACATGCAAGTAGACTTCTCAACTGATAGGTCGACCAGATGAACTTCTCAGCTACCTCAGTTGTTCAGTTCCCCTTACTCTATAGTGATGGGACTCTGCATTGAGAATTCTTGTGAGGAAGGCAGGTCAAATTCACGATTATGATTCATCTTAACAAGGTACAAAGCACTCCATAGTTATCAGAGCAAGAAGACAACCCCTTTTAGAAAAATTATGTAATGGATTTGCCTGCCCAGGATGAAGAAAAACATCCATTTGTGTTAAGGATGTGGATAGCCCTTGTCAGGCGCAATGAGGTGGGAGCTGACAGCCAGTTTTCAACTTGAAGTGTCTGTCTTCACTCGTGGTCAACCTGACCTCCCCAGCAGGCAGACATTTGCTTGAATTGGTTCTTACCGTTTAATATTGTTCTAGCCTTCTAGTCGGAGTACTTATTTCTGAATTTAACTTTCACTCAAAATTTTAGTCTCTCACTCCTAACACAGGACTTTATTTTGCACCTCCAGTTACCTTTACATAATAGCAAAACAAGGAAAACCACTAAGAACAGGTGCCTTGTCTCCAGTGGGGAAGATGGACGGAGACTAGCCAGCTTTGTGACCTTAAGACACCATGGGAGAGAAATGAAATCCACATACATGATAATAATGAGAAAAGAATTGGTGAAACATAGGATGGCTGTAAATGAGAAAGAAAATCCTACACATCATTCCAGTTCAAGGCACTTGAAAACATAAAAAACGGGGAGATTTTATAAGAATTTGCAAGCACTACTTACTGGAAGAATTAATGATTATTAAATAAATTAAAGGTTTTTTCTTTCTTGGAAGGGGGTCTGGAAAGATTCATAGCCTCATCTTTCCTCCATATTACCTTCTTCTATTTATTTATTTTTTGCTTTCATACCCCCTCAATTTGAAGTCAGAGTGGTTAATATTAAAAAAGAAATTAAAAAAAAAAAACCCACACCTCACTTTCTGTCGGCTCTTTTTTATTTCCTGTTAGTTTCCTATCATCTCTTAACTGCTTAATCTGACGATCTTGTATTCCTGCTGAATATTCATATTTCAGTCTCAATAAGCTACTCATTAGTGCTCAAACCCACTCCCGTCTCCCAGAAAGCATTCTCGTCCTGCCCTCCGTGCAGGCTCCTCGAGTTTATTCATTACCACCCATCTTGATCTCCGTAATTCACCCATGTTGGTCTTCTGACATTCTGTCTCAAAACACTATTGAAACTCCATTTAGAGCCTTGAATCTGGGATAATTTATTCCCCCACTCCATCAACTCCACTGATTACCAGCTCATCTCTGCCTCACATTTAAATGGCTGACTCTCATTTTCCCCCAAGCACTTTATAAACCTTTAACTAACATTATCTATTTCTTCCACAAAATTACACGTAGTTTCATCTCTTTGTGAAGCCTGTTTTCTAATTGGTTTCGTTTATTTAGCTTATCTCTCCAATTTTCTTCTTTTATGGTCATTTTTCATAACTCTCCTTATTGTGCCACTTTTAATCACGGAAATGCACCTTGGTTTAAATGGCCTGAAGATAAATATTGAAAATGCATATGTGAATAGTCTAAACTTGATTACCTAATGGCTTGGGAGAGGATGAAAGGAACAAGAAGATAAATCGTCACTGGCCAGATTGAAATCTATAACTGGCTTTAGCATTTGTAGCCCGTATCAGAACGCTCATCACCAGCCCCTTCCAAGGTTAGCAACAGGAAAGTAATCTGAGATGCATTTTTCTCTCTGGGCCAAATGTCACTTTTCATGGTAGAGGACAGTCTCTTTAAGTATGCAACGGACCATTTAAAAATCAGAGGTTGAGTTTTGAGCCTAGACAAAAGAAGTTTAAGAAGACTTCATGGGTCCTCCAACACCTTTTCCCACCGCAGAGTCTTTAAGTCACTTGCATGCCTATTTATTTAATTCACTGATGAAAAAAAAATGAATCTAATTTCTCAGCATCTCTTCTTACAACTCTGAACAACACCTTCCTTTCACTGAACATGTTCGCTATTTCAACCGTGATTCTACTCAGAAAGGGGTGCTCTGATGAAAGCCCAAGTCTTCTGAGTTGAAGATCTAGCTTATACCAGGCAAATGAAAGCTCAAGCTTAATAACTGGCAGGTGTTTTCTTTGTTTCTTAGGAGGAAGAGAAGCTTATGATCAAAATATATCATATACACAGGAAATGGATGTTTTTATAACTGGTTCTAGGTTACCATAAATCTTGTTGCTTCTGAAGTTCAGCCTCTTGGACATCCTTCTTTATGATGGTGTTCACATGATTTGCCCTTCCAACACCTAGAGAATGACATTGTTATGCACATAGCTCTCCTTGTGGGTGTTATTCATATTTTACCAGTGACCATCGCCGTACGAAAGACATAGGAGCATTGTGGGGAATCTGCACAACAATATTAAATAAAACCTACATGTATCTAATTCAATGACATTTAAGACTTGGATTAAATTCATTTTATCTCCCGAGGAGCTGCTGTCCTGAAAGAGTTTATCGACTTTCATCTTTAAGAAGAGGCAGACAGATACTATAGGTGGAAACCTGGATAAAGAATAGGGCCTCAAAATGATTATCAGTTGTGTGTGTGTGTGTGGGTGTGTGTGTGTATGTGTGTGTAGGGGGGGGAAGGAGAGAGAGAGACAGAGAGAGAGAGAAAGAGAGGGAATTTCAGACAGCTGGAGGGTACAGATCTTCTGTTCTTATTGCTATCTGAGCAGAAATTGCCTCTGAATTCCTCCCAAAATATAATGGCCTATTCATACATGGGTGACTTTTCCCTACCAGGTACTCCTGTCTCTCTCATGCTCAGTCACCCATGTCTCTTATAAATGCCTAAGGCATTTAGGTTTCATCCAGTCTAGAGAAGGAAATATCTTTAACATCAGTTAGGTGGAAGGCAGAACCTGAGTGGTGAACCATAACGGGGAATTCAGTGGGGTCATGTTCTTTGTGGTGTGAATTGGCTAAAATATACGAAAAGAACTCCATCTTCTACAGTGACCATGAATCCCAGAGAGAAGACTATAAGTTACAAGACAAAACACAGGTCACCCAGATACATTTTCAAATAAATAACAAAGAATTTCCTTAGTATTAGTATAACCCAAATCGTACATGGGCTGCACTTACAGTGAGCTATCATTGTTTATCTGAAACTCAAATATGAATGGACATGTGGCATCTTTGTTCTCTAATCTGACACTCCTGCCTTGGCCTAGCATTTCTTTGTAGGTAGCATCTTCAGTTCTAGGCTCTCTTGTCTCTTGTGATGGCCCTGACTAGACAGAGTAATCCCAAGCAGAAGCGGAAGAGACTGGCACTTAGTTTAGAATGAACCAGACCTCTTGAGTTTAAACTGTGTCTCAACTGTCCCCCGGAAGCCTGGCTAATTACTATACATGAACCTTGTTTTCCCAGTCTGTAGAACACGCGGCACCATAAACACTATACTTTCTACAGCCATCGTTAGAAGGACGTGGGGTAATTCCTAAACATAAAGGAAAGCCCCTACCAAACGCACTTAATAAATGCTAGATATCATTATCAAACCACATCAACTCTCATAGGTTCTTCATCTGGCACACATGATGGTCAACCTACTCATTACAGCTGCTTTCTGCCTACCATTTGAAGTTAGTTATTTTATTGATTTGATAGACCCTTGCTTAGCACTTCTCATAGGAGCCCCACGGGGGATATGATGTTTAAATTGGAAAAATAAAGCTCAAATTTAAATTTATGTCTCTGGAATACCTTAAGCATGGTTGTATTAAACTCACAAGACACACAGTCACTCTTCAATTTGTTTCTCAGTTCTGTTTATCTCTCTGGTCTGCCCATTACTTTTCTGTATCCCATCAGATGGCAAATGTCACACCAACAAACAGTCACCTATTTTATCCACCAGACAAAACAAAATACCTTCTCCACTGCAAATGATTTACCTGCCTTTCAGACACCCCACCTCTGCTTGCCCACAAAACACACATCCACCTGTCCCCCCCCACTTCCCACACACCCCTGAACTATGTGTCTTAGGGCATTATTGTTCTCCTCTTAACTTAATAAGCTGGAAATGCAGACAGAACAGTTAAGAACCTGCTCAAGGGGGCACACGGGGAGCCAGTGGCAGGGCTGAAATGAGTCTGTCCCAGTTCTTGGCTCCCCGCCCACAGCTCTGTCCAACAGACCATAGTGCAGACCTGGGTCTGCTGAATAGGGGCCCATGGTTGCTAGGGCACAGGATGAAGCTAAAGTTGGGAAGCTCTTCAATTGCTCCCCATGACGATTAATCTGTTTGGAGGTCTGGGCTCTGAACCTTGGATTCCAGATCCGAATTCCTTCATAAAACCTCATGTTTTGAAAGCCACGGGCAATGACCCTGTGGATTTAACTAGATGCATTCTTACAAAGCAGAGTCAGAAAGGAAAGCTCCTAAGTGATTGGAATCTGCCAACATGCTGTCTTGTGCCCCTGGCTCCCAGCATGGGGGCCCGGGAGAGGAGAATCCCACGCCAAGTCAATTTTCACTGCTTGGGCTACCAGTGTGGAATGCTGGGCTTCCTTAGAGGCATGGCTGTCATTTTGGATGCTCTTCTTAATGAAGGCTTAGGCAGTAATCTAAAAGGTCACTGCCTGCTCACACCGAGGTCCTGGTGGCTACGCATAAATCACATAGCCATGTTTGATAGGGTAGGGTCTGCTTCAGGCATGAGGAAACCAGCAACTTTGCAACCTGACGAAATGAAATCTATGGGCTCTTTGCTATTAAAAGCTTCAAAGTCTTTACTTCAGTGAGTAAGCTAAAAGGAAAAAGTCAGGTGCCCGTGCTTCCGACAAAGAAAACAATGGCCCTCTCTGTCTCTCCACTCATGCACCGTGTGTGTGTGTGTGTGTGTGTGTGTGTGTGTGTGTGTGTGTGTGTGTGCGAGAGAGAGAGAGAGAGAGAGAGAGAGAGAGAGGCAGAGATATTAACGGTTGCTATGAGAACTAAAAAGGAAAAGAAGAAAAGGACATGACCAAATGATGTCGGTTTACTTAAGGAAGCGCCTTCTCATTCAACAAACCACAGAGAGGTATCGCTCAGGAAAGTGTGTTATGCTCACCCCAATTAAATAAGCTCCATTTGGTTGCTCAGCCTTATTTACTGATCTTGTACCAGCGATGTGCCTATGGCTGAAGTAGCACCACTACTTAGAGGAACATTAAGATGCTAAGCTGAGTGGGCGTGATAGAGTCTGCTTCCTTCTGGCACCTGTGCTTAAGTACATGCACGGTAACTTGGAACTCCATGGGAGAAAGACCAACTAGCACACATATCACTGGGTTACTGTTTAGATCTTGTTCCCCATGTGTTATAGATTTGACTCCCCCAGACAGAGCTATGGAGAGGAGGTGGGACCTGTTAGAGGTGGAGTCTAGTGAGAAGTCTTTAGGTTATTGATGCCGTGGCCTGACGGGGATTGTGCGACTATGGATTTTCTCTTCTGCCCTTTGTTCTTGACTAATGAGAAGAGTGGATTTGTGTAATAGTTTGCTGCTGCTGGGGTGACTGAGCAAAGAAGACAAGGAGACATATTCCTAGGTGCAAACCCTTCCAGACCTCAGCAGAGAGAACCACTGTCTTAGCAAGCGCCATACTGGACAGTGGAACCCTCAGTGTCCCAGCTCAGGTGTTTTTCTTGATTCAGAACTCCTCAGGTGTTCTATTGATAGCACGTGTAGATAATGAGCAATCAAACAACTCCCACATAAATCTAAAACCTGCAGACAATACAAAATGTAAGGCCTAGGTAGCCCTTCCCCCAACAGTGTACAAAGCAATTATTTTATACAAAATTAAAAAAACTTCCAAAACAGATTTGTTTTACCACATGAGCCTGTTGCACGCTGCCTCCTCACAGGTCCAAAGCAATTGGTTAGAAGTGTGAACCGAAATGAACCTTTTCTGTTTATAAGCTGACTGTCTCCAGAATTTTGTTACAGTAGATGGAAAGCTGACTAACAAAAATTTAAGAACAAAGTTTTGATTTTTCTTTTAGGAGCTATTTCTCCTCCTTTATCCTCTGTCCACAGTTAGGACTAAGTTGTTCCATCTATAAAGAGACATTCTAAATGAGGCCATCAGAATTTTTCTATCCTTTTCCCAGAGCTATTTGTTTTGTGTTGTGGCTAAGATCCGGTTTGAGCTGAGTAGAAAATGCTAGGACTTTGCTGAAGCTGAAAGGAGAGAAGCCTGTCTTCCTTCTGGGTTTAAAGAGATCACAGACACAATTCTCCCAAGGGAAAGCAAGTGAAATGAAGACAGAAGCAGAGCTGAGGGATGGAGAGGAACTGATCGGTGCTGACACCACCTGCACCCTGACTGCCAACTTCTCAGGAAACCAGGAGCACCCATGGGACTGTCAGTCACAAGAACTATGTCATCCTCCCGTTGGCACGAGGCTGTGTGGATTGGGTTTCTATCATGTTTCTTGGAGGTTACTTAGATTCTGATTCTATGACAAGAGTTCCATGGATTGGGTGCTACGTAGACTTCAAGAACAGGCAACCATGAAGGTGTGAATGAAGACTGTTGCCTGTCTTTGCCTTCTCACCAAAGTTTAAGTACTACCCTCTTACCTCTTCCAACCCTTAATCCAAACAGCTAAGCAGATAAACCTTACTCAACATGTATCCTCTTCACAGTGTCTCACATTACACTGTTCTAGACAACTCTAACAAATATCTGAAATATATACTTTAAACTTAATTTTAAACCTATTTTAGAAAAGACGCCTAGTGATCTTGTTGTTTTTTGCTTTTATGTCTTGTTGCTGCTGTTTGGCTTTTTAGTTAGATGAAGGATCAAAAGGCTGTGGTCTTCAGAGATCATCTTGCCCATTTCCATGGTAAATAAAGATGTGTTAGAACGCAGATACGTTTGTTCCTGGCCACAGCAGATTGAAATGGCTGTGAGAAGGAATGAGTAGCCCACGAAGTCTAAAGTCTTTACAGAAAGAGTTTCTTGACCTCTCATGTAATCATTAGATGCAGAATGATTGTAGACCTTAAAGTCTTTGTGGTTTGTATGTGAAGTTCGTGGTAACTTTTTCCTCTTTGAGTCGGCATTACCACACATGCTATGGTAATGAGGGGAAGAAACTTCACGTCCTTTAAGGAGGAAAAGTTCTTGCCTGCTTAGAACAAAGATGGAAGTCCTTGAAAGGGATTTTTCTCTGGTTTCCCTCACCACAATAAGAAACACTGTCATGATCTGGGCCCCATACAGTCTGGTATCATTCGTCCTCTCTCCTATCTCTTGTATCTCAAGATGAAAAGCTTAAAAATCACATTTCCCAGAATTCTTTGCCAGTTTCCAGCCTATAGGACATGGAAAAGAGCTTCCGTGACAGGAAACACGGAGAGATATATCAGTGCTCACCTGCAGAAGTCCATGAATGTGTGGGCCTCAGCTCAGCCTCGAGAACTTCCTGTTCTGGCCTCTAGTAACTGCTCTGCAACTTCAGAAGGAACTGAAGACCAGCAGAGGATGTCCCCGTCCTTCCTGTTCAGCCCCTCCACTGATTTTCACATGCACCCCATCCTCTGTTTTAATGCTTTTCTTGCTTGACATACTTAGACTGGTCTATTTCCCTCTCTGACCTCTGACTAGTGCCTGATATTCCCGGAACAGCACAATTAACTCTGCCCTTCAGCCCCAGAAGCTATGGATGGCTGCTTTGTGGTTCCTTAATATCCATGCTTGTTCAGGACAAAGTCACTAGCTAATCAATCTTGGTGACCTACAATTAATTACTGTTACTGAGGCGTTGTACGCAAACAGTGCATACCAGTCATTGCCACTGTTATGCTGGTTTTTAGGATAGAAGGGACAGTGCTTAAGAGCATAGGAAAGTGGGATGGAATGTCTGCAAGGGACAGAGAGTGGATTAGGGTCATGGAAGCATAAATCCGGGAGCACTGCCTGCGGAGGAGGAGGATTGTGGAGAACTCATACTCCGCCAAGGTGTTTAGAATTCACGGGACTACCTGTTTCCTCAGCCTCCTGGAAATGCATAAGAAGAGGAAATTAATGCGCAAGCCAACTGGCATTTGTCTGATCACATTTTCGGAAAAGCTCAAAGTGACATCAAAGCAGAGATAATGAGAACGGTGAGCAGTGGGCCAAGCCCGTGCACGCAGTAGTGACAAAAGCACACACTCCATACTGGGGGCCGGGGACCCAGCTTCTGGGGCCGCAGCTGCAGCCACAGCTGGCTGGGTGACCTTGGCTGAGTCATCCCTCACAAGGCTTTAGTTCTTCTTGCTACAAAATGAACTAGGCAACCTCAAAGGCTTTTCTGAAGCTGAGATTCTATTATCTATGGCTTAGAGGGAATTGAGTCAATGGAGGGCCTCAGAGCTGAGAGCCGATTAAGGCAACAGCAGCAGAAATCTTGTCCAAAGCACAAAGTTCTTTCTACCCTTGATAAGTTATCATAGAATCAATCTTGCTCAATGGACAGCAGCCAAAACTCCAGGGCACCGTCAAGACCTCCCCCTGCCTTCTTTTGATTCTTGCTTGTCTGTATGGCACTAATCCTCTTCTGTCTGCCTTTTATCTATCTGCTTTCCTCCCCTTCCCTCCTTTTCTGTCTGTCTTTCAGTCTCTCTCTTCTTCCTTCCTTCCTTCCCTCATGCCTTCCTTCTTCCGCATGGAGCTGATTTCAGGTGAAAGAGGAAAGAAAGCTAGGGGACAGGAATTATGGAGAAGGTAGACAGCCGTCCCCATACCAGGCTGAGTGTCTCTGTGCCGAGTGCACTCACATTACTGATGTGAGTGTCAAATAAGCTTGGTGGGGAAAGAAAGAGGAAGGACAAGCAGGAAGACCTAAAGGATGTTAATATGCTCTATTAGGAAAGATACCTTAATCTAGAGTAGGCTATTAGACTCAGAATGTTAGCACTAGAGGAGTCACATTCACAGCTAATATGTGTGTGATGTGTGATGTGTGTGTGTGTGTGTGTGTGTGTGTAGGTAAACATGTGTATTTGTGTATGGAGGCCAGTGGTCAGCCTTATTTCTTGAGGCAGAGTCTCTCACTGTCTGGGAGCTCACAGATTAGGCTAGGCTAGCTGGCCAGAGAGACTCAAGGATCTACCTGTCTCCACCATCTCAATATGGGGATTAGAAGCACACCCTACCATACCTGGGTTTTGCAAATTTAGGTTCAGGGGCTCCAACTCATGTCCTCATGTTTGCAAGGAGAGCCCTTAATCTACTGAACCATCTCCTTAAGCCTCAGCTATTTCTTTTTTCAGATTGAATTTTTATCAGAAGCACACTATACAGGATGCTTTCACATTCCCTAATCATTTGCCATTAAGCTTTGCTAAGAATTACCTTTTATGAAAGGAGGAGTCAGACTAAAACCGCTATCTCTTTGAAAACTTAAGCAGCCATGGCATTGAAAGCAGAGACAGGCTACAGCGCTCCGAGTCCTTCCTCTAGGAAAGTAAACTGTTTTGCTGTTTGTCAGCCAAGTCCTTTCAATTAAGGGAAGAGAGCCCTGTGCTCCTTCTGCTCAATCCCGCATCCTTCATCCCTGCTAATTTATTTACAAACATTGTGTGTGACCATGTGTTCTGTTCTGCTTCAGAAGGCTGTTCAGCTGTCATCTGTTTGGTGTCTCTCTAGAACTCACTGTTTTGATAAAACAGGACAGTCTGCATTTGTGAGCATCAAATGAGACTTCAGCATGGACTTAGAATTGTGCTTGCCAGCTGTGTGCTTCAGGCAATGGGAGCTCTTGGGCCCATCTTACTGTCCCCTGACTCTGTCTTTCTTAATCCAGACAAGGAATTTCAACAAGTAGAAATCTCTTATTCTCTCTCTCTCTCTCTCCCCCTCCCCTCCTCCCATCTCTCTCTTACACACACACACACACATTTGGAAAGCAGCATGTGCAGTTATTTAGATCCTCCGACATTCCTAAATGGAATCCTCAGCAAAGTCAAGTAAATGAAGAAGGTGTGAGATAAAGACCATGCAGAGAGGTTGTGTCTGCAGTGAATACCATACTGTAGATCAGCAAAAGGTACATCATCAACCCAGCAACCACGTTGCGTAGGCTCATGTAATCCAAGTGTCAGGCACCAGAGCCAGGAACACATCTTAACTCACCTGGATCTACGTTCTACAACCCAATGCATATATGTCCATTTTACAGATAGGGAATGAATAACATACCATAGGCAAAGAAGCAGAAGCAGAATTAGAAGTCATGTACAAGACCATAATTTTGGTACATACACACAATGGATTTTTTTTTCAGTGAACTATGCCATTTGCCTCAAAATGAAAGGAGCTGAACGACATCATCATACAATGAGCCAGACACAGAAAGAGAAGAACTGCATATTCTATAAAGGAAGTTAGCCTTAAGGGAAAATCGTGATCACTGGGGGTGGGAAGGGTGCAGAAGTGGAGGAGGGTGGATAGGAAAAGGCTGGATGGGATTCATGCATGCTGTATGCAAGGGTTTGAAGTATCACATCAAGCCCCAACAATATATATGCTAATAAACAATAAAATTATCTCTTTTAAAAGACCACACACCTTGCCTATACTAACTTTGATCACATTAGAAAAAGATGTCTAAGGGTATATTACAAATAGTCACAATTTGCTCCATGACAGAGGAAGTTTCGAGAAATGTAGACTTAGGTGATGTTATCATTGTAATACACCACAGCATGTATTTACCCATGGTATAGTCTACCACACACTGGGATATCAGGTATACGCATATGGAACACGGAATTAGCCTACCACTCCTCAGGAATGAGATTAAAATTAGACAGAGACATGGCAACTGTGAGATACATTACTGTGGCCACTGAAATATGACACATAATTCAAAGTAAGCTTTTTCTAGGTGGAAGACATACAGTCTGAAATAATAATAAAAACCAGAGGCAGTTTATAGTTTATAGACCAGTACAGTGATTCCTCATCACTTCCAGGTTTCATACAGTACACAGAGATGGATGGGTTGCACTTGACCTCCACCAGCAGGAGACTATGCCTTTACCAGTATCACCACAAACACGTGTAATGGAAGGTACTATGATGTCACTAGGTAGACTTTTTCATTTCGTCATAATCTTGGAACAAATGTCATATATAGCCCATTTTGCTCAAAAAATCACGATAGAGTTAGTAACTAGTACAAGTGTCCTCTTCCTGAGAGCTGATGTCATTCTGGTCCAGGATGCAAAACTTAAGTGAGTGGTACCTGGTTATAGTTTGCTCCCTGTTTACCGCAGTGTCTGTGAGAGGGCTACGAGGTATTCAGTTCTGCTTGACTAGCTTTTATGGTATGTTATGGTACTATGGTTGTGACATAACCTTAGTTATGTGTCATCTTATTTGGGCCACCATCTTAATCAGCTCAAAATTTTATAGACCAGGAGGACTTACACAACAGAAATTTGTTATCTTGCTCACAGTTCCTGAAGCCTGTAAAGCCCAAGATCAGGATGCCAGTATGTTCAGTTCTGGTGAGGGTCCTTTACTTGACTTGAGGACAGCTTCCCTCTAGTTGGGTCCTCATTTGGTAAATAGAAGTAAAGGAGAGGAGGCAAAGAAGAAGAAAAAGAGAGAAAGGGGGAAGGGAAAGAGAGGGGGAGGGAAGGAGGGAGAGGGAAAGGGAGTCTCTCCCTCTTATAAGGTTACCAAGTCTGCAAAATCTAATTTCCCAGCAAAGGCCAGACCTCCAAATTCTATCACATTGGGGGTTAGGGTGACTACATATACATTTTGAAGACTAAATTATCCTCCTATCCACAAATTTGCACAAACACTATTCTGAATGTTCCAATGAAGACATTCTTTCGAGTAACATTTACTGTCGACAGACTTTCAATGAAGTAAATTTACTTTGCGTAAACTCTATGGAAGGGCTCATCCAGTGAGCTGAACGCCCAGAGAGAACAAAGAGTACTCTCCCCCAAGGAAGAGAGAATTCTGTCAGAGGCTGCCTTTGCCAATCTGCAGCTCTTTTCTGGGTCTACAGCTCATCTGTGTATCCCTGATTCTGTTACAAAGCCCCAGACTCACAGGAATCAATTCTCTATAAATACCTTGCTCTGCAGACATAGACACACATTGGGGGTGTTAGCATAGCTAGTATAGTGCTTGTCTACCATGCACAAAGTCTCAAGTACAATCTCCAGAACCACATAAACTGGCATGGAGGTACAGGCTTAGGAACTCACTCATGAGGTGGAGACAGAGGGATCAAATTCAAGGTCACCCTCAGCTAAATAGGTAATTTGAGGCCAGCATAAGATACATTAGACTCCTCCCATACCAAAAAAAAAAATACAGAGATGTGTGGCTCTCTTTCTCTCTTGTTCATTGCAGATAGATGCAGATGATGCACACACAAATATACACACAGCATCATTTGTTAATTCTATTTCTCTGAAAAACAATGAATCCAAAGTCCCTTTCACAGCTCCAAAGTATTTCGTGATTGCCATGTAAAAGGATGGAAGCTGACCAGGGTTCAAAAAATTCTCGGTGGGTTGAACTGTCACAGAGAGAGTTATATTTAATGAAACTCAGTCAAAGTGGAAGGGAACTTTTAGGTGCACACCAGGGCTCCATTCTTGGTTCTGCCCTACTCAACACCACAAGTGGCTCATTATGGGGGTCGTGCAGCTTCAAACTGGAGGGAAAATGGAGTCAAGAGAGATAGCTCCTATTACTGGTGACAAAATGTAGGTTTTGACAGGCTGTGCTGAAACAGCAAGAAAGATAATGGTAACCTCAAGAGCTTATGGTGTTTGTTTGCTGGTCAACAACAATCAAACAGTTGGAAGTTTAACAATCAAAAGTTAGAAGTCTAACAATCAAAAACAGAAGTTTAGACTTAGATTAAAATGAGAATATCTAGTTTGTTCTTCTCAAGTTCAAAAATGAGTCAGCACTGTAATGTATCCCTTTTAATATGCTCTTAGCACTAAAATCAAAAGATTTAAAATATTAATGCATCCTGAGGACCAGTCCTTTTGTAATCTGCACAAACACAAAAACATCAGAAATAGTCTAACCAATTCTAAGAGTTCTACATTCCAGAAGGGCCATGGCCCACAAAGGCTTTAAAGAAAAGGAACTGGAAGCATTAAGAAATTACTTTATTTGAAGAGTAGTATGGGGGGAAATGTGAGCTGATGTCACAGAGGAGAAATTATCTGAGGGAAGACAGAAAGTTCTTCAGGAAATCAAATGAAGGAGAAATCTGGTGGGCTTCTTAATGGCAGAACTAAATGCAAACACATACAGTTTAGATCAGTATAGAAAAAGACACTCTAAAGCTTGTACCTATGCATTCAGAACTCTAGGCTCTCCGTGCAAAGAAATACTGTGGTTGAGAGTGTCCAAGACAGGTGGTATGGTTCCTTTACTCGGTGTCTTAGATGGACATACCATGCCAACAATGTGTCTCTTGTTTCCTTCGCCTTATAGAAATATGGGAAGAGATGAGGAGTTAGTCTGGCACAGCATGTTCTTGGGGGAGCCATTCCTGATGCTGAGGGATCATTTTCTTCTTTTCTGTATGAACATACTGTGGTTATTAATTGCTGTAGGGATTGGTGTCAATTTTACCAAGTATTAACTTGAAATTTTAAAAGATGGGTTTTCATTTTTTTCTATCATCATAAACATCAGTAGCCACCCCTACCATTATTAATATTACTTGTCTCACTGTGTCAGATACTCTAATCTTTCAAATGGCTCACCTCCTTCAGATCTTTAAACACCACCTGCATCTCAGAGACCCTGGCTCAGGACATGAACCTACAAGCAGAGATGATCATACTTAGACCCAAATGCTTCTAATTTCAAGGTCCCTACTCTAAACTGCCCTGCCGTGTGGGCCAGACTCCACAGATGGCCATATATGTTGGTGTTTCATGCCAAGCTATCTTCACATTGCCTGTCTTCACTGCTGTGCCTTCCTGTCTCTCCTCTAAAAGGTCCCCTAAAAGGTCCAGCTTCCCTTGTTCTGCTCACTCTGATTCCTCTGAACACTCCACCCACGGTGACCTTTTATCTCTGTATTGGACATTTTGGTTACAAGTAAAAGGACTCAAGTTGAACAAGTTTCTATGAAACAGGGAATTTATCAGAACTTTTACTGAGTGGAAAAGAAATAGACAGAAAAAATGGGGGTGAGAGTTAAGAACAGCCAGTGTATACTCTTCTCTTGTGTTTCATCTTTCCGTCCCAGAGCTTCTTTCCTGTAGTCTGGTCTTTCACACTAGGCTGGAACGAAAGCCTGTTGTTATTTTATACTCTTAGCTTCAGTTCTAAAGCACAGCTTCCCACATCCACCTACTGTGGTGGGATTTATTGTAGTTACAAGTAAGGCGCTTATTCTCAGCACCCACTTCCAAGAGTACTGGCAAATTTACACAACCATCCATATCCATGATTGGTGACCTTAATAGAGCAGGATTATGGCCCTAGTTTAAGTTTTGAAAATCATAGAAAATATTGTGGTCAGCTTGAAGTTAGTACCTGCTCTGTATACCCATTGCCAGTCAGTTGCCATTCAAGGCAAGTGATCCCCACTGAAGTCATATGGAGGACTTGAACATGGGCACGAGCTGTAAGTGTTTGGAGAAAGTATCTGAGTTTTGGTGGAAGGTAAAACACTGTGTCAAAGTAGTACAAAATGAAGACCAAAATCGCACAGTAATTTCAGCCAGAAAAAAAAAAATCAGGACAGAGGTGTATTAACTATAGCAGGTCATTTGAGGTAATGAAGGATTGGTTGTTAAGTAGAGAACTCTAAAATGTATCCATATGTGTGTTCCTCGTTCTTGGAGAGGGTATAACCATGGTTTACTGAACAGCAGCCTGGTAAACTTTGATGGAAATTCTTCCCCTGGAACTTTCCAGAAATCCATTGCCCAGGATCTGAAGAAAAGTTGTCGACCATAAGATCTTGCATGGAACTAACCTGTCAGAACAGCACTGTCAGAAAGTGAAAGTTAGGCTGAAGCAGCCCACCCTGGAAGCTGCTGCTTGCTGTGCATATGAAGTTGGGATTCAGACAAGCCAGGTGCACTGTGGAGCTTTGAGAGGCTTTGAGGAAGAGCCAGGCCATTATAGACCCAGTAGCAAACCATTTCCTTCAACTGCTGTAAAGCTCAGCATCAGGCCCACTGGGGATAGAAAGTATTAAAGGCCCTGATCTACCTCACAGATCAGGAAACGGAGATGGGGTGTGAACTGAGCAGCAAGATGTTAGCAATCAGCGCACACCCATGTCTGTGTGCTCCTTCTTACTCTTCTGAATTTCTGTGGTTTGGAGTTTCATGGGCACAATGAAACATTCCACATACAGTTCTCTAGTCATCTGTCTCTCATTCTTTCTCTCTCTGTGTGTCTCATGCCTCTGTCATGTGTACATGCATGCATAGGTATGGACAGTTTATTCCAAGTTAGTAGGACTCCCCGGAAGTTAAGGAAACACACCTTACATTTCTATCTGTTCCATTTCTTACGTCTGTATAGGATTTTAATCCCATAGATTCCTGAGCAACAATGACTGCAGAAACAGTCCCAAATGTCTATACCTCAAGCCAAACCTGTTTAGCAATGTTTGCTTGTTTAAAAATGTCTTTTCAACAAAGCCTGCAAAAAATTAATGTGATGTTACACACATGAGGATCTTTCAAACTTCTCCCACGGATAAGGGGAAACTCGACAGCCTCAGTTCTTAGCTGACCCTCCCCTACGTGGCAATGAAAACCAGATGAAAATTCAAAATGTACAGCCATCCATTTAGCTCTTAAAATAGCAAGGTGCTCCTAAATGCCTGGCACAAAGAAAACATCCAGTCAGTGAAACTACCCATCAGGAATGAACCTCAGGGTGCCCCTAGGTTGTTGCGAGAGAATCTTAAATCCTTTATTGAGTCCGTAGGAGAGGGCAGAGATAGTGCTGAAATTCAAGGTTGTAGCAGTTTTATTAATAGCTGCCAAAATGTAGAATAAGCCATGATGGTCTTCAACTGACAAATGGGCACATGAACTCTGGTACATTAAGACAATGAAATATTATTTGGCACTTAAAAGAAATTATCTATGGAGCCATGAAAAGACCTGAAGGAATTGTACATGTACACTATTAAGTGGAGAGAGTCGGTCATACAAGGCTGAAGACTATATGACCTCACAACTGCAGGGCATTCTGGAAAAAGTAAGATTAGGGAGACAGGGAGAGATCAGTGGTTGGCAGGGAGGTGTGGAGAGAGAACTTGCTTTACATTGTAATGGTGGGCACATGTCACTGAAAATTTGTCCATACCAATAGAACCTGCAATAGCAACAGAGACCCTTAATCTTATCTAAACTATGGAGTCTAGGTGATATGTATACATACACACACACATACACACCACATATAATATTACATATTTAATATATGTATATATGCACACATGTGTTTTATTAATAATTAATATTAAAATTAATAATATGTAATATTATTCTATTAGTAATATGTTTTGTTAACTCTAATATGTAATGTATATATACACAGATATATGTATACACACACACACACATATATATATAGCATATATGTGCTATTGCTATGCTTTCTGATCAGTTGCTGAACCTAACAGAGTACTAAGAAAACCCAACTTTAAGCCAAAACACTCTTCTTAAACCAGTTCTTACAAATTATGAATTACTGGCCAACAAATGAAATTGGACACTTCATATAAAAATCAAATGTTCTATAAAATTTGAAGATGATACAGTGGACCTGCAAAAATGAACTGTAACTGGGGAACAACTTCCCCTTACACACACACACACACACACACACACAACACACACACACACACCAACACACACACACGCACACACACACATCAACACACACACACTAACACACACACACACACACACACATCAACACACACACATCAACACACACACACACACACCAACACACACACATCAACACACACACACACACACACCAACACACACACACACACACACACATCAACACACACACATCAACACACACACACACACACACACAGGTTGTACTTTGCCACAGTCCTGTGGGAACTTTTCATTTGTATCAAAATTGGAGCACTAAGGGCATTTGATGTCTCTACCTCTACTGTACAGTCAGAGCCACACAATCCTATTTGTACAGCCAGCAACGTGGAAAGGTAAATCCTTCACAAATACTGGCCATTTCTGTCTCTTCACACATGTATCAGAGTTAATGTCTTGAAAATGAAACATTTAACAGCATTCATAAGAAAGTTAACACAGACCATGAACTCAGGATCATGGATTGGTCCTAGAAGTAAACTAGGCACAGAGTCTAGTCCGTGAGTCATCTTGCTGTTATCTAAGCAGTAAGGGCATCCATCCCAGAACTTCCTGACTATGGAGCAACTGTTTCAAAGGAGCACCTTAAAGAGAATTTAAGACACTCTCCTAAGAGACATCATCTCTGTCTACCAAGAACAATATAAACACTCTGATAGAATGCCTCATAAAAAAGATGTTCCACCCACTAGAAAGAACTTTAACTAAATAGCTCTTCCTAAGTTTCCCTTTACAGATTTACTAAACCTCTTTGTTGAGCTGGAGAGATAGCTCAGAGTTTAAGAGCCCTAACTGCTCTTACAGAGGACCTGGGTTCTATCCCCAGGACCCACATGGTAACTCACAACTGTAATCCGAGTTTCAGGGCAGAAGACACCCTCTTCTGACCTCCTCAGGTAGCAGGCATATATGCATGGTACACACACTACATGCAGACCAAACACTCGTGCAGAGAAAATTAATAAATCTAAAACAAATAAAAAATACATTTAAAAACTGTGTTTATCATCTGGTTTGCCTATGTTACTATAGCTCTTCTAATATCAAGCACCAGAGCAACCTTTGGAAGAAACAATCATACCCCGGGTTCATCTATGAATAGAGGCACCTTCAACAACAAAAAAAATCAAGATGAAAACAAAACTTTAAAACTTAACGGGAGCTGAGGAAATAGTTGAAAAATCCTGACTAGGGTGCGCAAAGGTCTAGGTTCAATTCCCAGGACCACACACAGCAGGCACGGCTGTGCGTTTCTGTAATCCCTGTAGAGACAGCACGATTAGGAGATCAAGGCCATCCTTAGTTACATACATTGCCCCAGGCCATCCTGAGTTACACGAGAATCCGCCTCTAAAAACAACGCAGCCGTGTAACTGAAAAAGTTTAATTTAAAAATGTTATCAAGTGCCCCAAACTGTCCCACGCTGGTGTATGTTGTCTATGTATTCTGGTACCTTCTGCACTGTGACAAAATATCCATCTCCTTTATAATCAGTATGCATAACCAGTATATTTTCAATCAGTCTATCACATCTATATTGTTAATTATATTTTTAAAACTGAAAATTGTATTTTAGTTAAGTGGATGAGAAATAAGCCTTTCATAGTGTGACTATTTATTAAAGAGGTGAGGTCACTTAACTACTCACTACAAGTTCAGATGTCGAAAGACAATGGAGCTTCCTTTACTATTTTCATTAATTTGATGACTCAATCAATCACGCGCTCACTAGCTTCTTCCTGCTAGGGACAGGTTAAAGTCAATCCGATGAAGTGACTTACACCGTTTCTCACTACACACTTTGTGCCTGTATCTTGGCTCCTTAATCTTGTCATAGTCTTCCCAAGGGGTATCTGGTGTATGTAGAAGGGACGGTCATGCTCATCCCAGAGGTGTCATGTATGGGGGAGTGGTGGCTATGATGGGCAGTGCCCTCTGGATCACTGTTATCCTGGGACTGTGCTGTGGCCTGGGCTGCTTTTTGCCTGTCGGTTGAGCAGCTGCATTTGGCGCACTTGCTACCACCTCCTCAAAGCATTGCGTTTGTTTGGTTTCCGGCTGTCCCCTCCTGGCCCCTTCCATCTGCTGTCCTGCTCATCTCACCTTTCCTTGCAGTCCCCATAGGTGATCTTTCAACTTCCAGGCTTTAAACAGCACATACAGGCGGCAACTCCCAAATGTATACCCACCAACCAGAACCCTCCCTTGACTTCCAGATCTTTTTTCAACTTAGACATTCTTCTCGAATTTCCTACCCAAGCACTTTAACAAGAAAGACTCGACATGTCCGATTTTAGATTACCAATTATCATCACAAATACCCTTCCATGGCTTTATACATGTTATCCCAGGTGCTAGACCGTAAATGTTGGGGTCATTCCTTGGACTTCTTTCTTTCTGATAATACTTCTGTCTCTAAGTTAATCCTCTTGATTCAGCTTTGACCGTCTAGAACCTTTAGTGCAGCCACCACTCTCTCTTCTCCAAACCACACTACTTCTTGCCCAGAAGAAAGCAAAGGCCCATACCCGCCCTCTCTGCTTCCAATTTACCCCTTATAAACGGTGTCTTTGCAAGCAACCAGTGTGGTCCTTAACATTTTTTGAAAATGCAATTGTTAGCATTCTTGCCTTTGTCCAGAACTCTCTGATGTCTTCCCATTTTACTGAAAGTAAGAGGTGGTCTTTATCTCCTCTAATCTCCCATGGCCAGTCTCATCTCAGCTTCACGCCTTATTAGTTGTTTCAAGTAAAACTGACTTTCTCACTAAATTAAAATGGCAAGTAAGCTTCTACTCCTGGATCTTTGCTCATGATGCTCCATGTGACTTACTCCTCCACATCTGGCAGGTCGTTGCCTAAACATCACTTACTCATGAGTCTTTCCCAGACCTCTAATTTCTATATTCTGAGACTTCCTGTCAGCCTCTTTGGCTTTATATTTTCTATTTCAATTATCATCATCTGACACAATCCTAATTTATATTTTCTGGCCTCTTTTATGTCCGTTAGGATATAAGTATGCTCTTGTTCTCTGTCTCTGTCTCTCTCTGTCTCTCTCTCTCTGTGTTATGCATGCATCTGCATGTTCATGTTTATGTGAATGTATGTGTGTGCTAATGTGCATAAACATCTGTATGCTTGTGCCTGTGGAGGCCGTAAGTCAACATTTGGTGTCTTTCGTACTCACTCTAATATATATATATATATATATATACATACATACATATATATATATATACATACATATATATATATACACATACATGCTTAGACAGAGTCTCACTAAGCCCAGAACTTGTTGATTGACCAGACCAGCTGGTCAGCTACCCCCAGGAACCTCTTTCTTCTTGTCTTCCCAGCTGTGGAATTACAGGCATGCGCTGTCATGCCCAGGTTTCTCCGAATCCGGGTCCTTACGCTAGCGTAGCAAGCACTTTACCAACTGAGACATCTCCCCAACCCTCGAAGGGCCGTTCCCCGGACTGTTGGGAGTGGAGAAAGCGAGCTGAGAACTAACAAGCGTGTATGCATTCCTGTTCTGTTCTTCTGGCCAGATATGACCGTCTGTGTTGACATGCCCATTATGACTGTACCTTGAACTGTGAGCTAAAATAAACCTTTTCTTCCAGAAATTGCTTTGGCCAGACTATTTATCACAGACCTGGGGAAAGAAAGTTGAACGACTACATCCCAGTCACCACCATTAACATTCTAGAATGCCTCTTTTTAACACACACGGAATCATCAGTCCAACAAAGTATCTTATTATTAGGACATATTTCAAAGTAATTTGCTTAACTCTACGGTCTGTCCTAATTTCTTCAGTATACCTCTCTATATGTTTCCTTACATTTTTATGTAAGATATTAAATACCATAAAATACATCTAGAATACACATTTGGGGATCTTGACACATTTACAAGCATACCTCTATGCTAGTCAAAGTTCTATTAAAATACCAGAACGTCTGTGGGTGGGTGGTGACCCCGTGATTCCCAGGACTAGTGGTGACCACATACCTCTCAGACCTCTAACTACTCCCAATAGCAGGCTGCGTACCAGCATCTATCAATCTGCATGGCAGCTCTTGTCTCCTAGAGTCCACCATATCTAGAGGACAGGTAAATTTTGAGAGACATCAATACCTCAGTGCCCATTAAAAGGAGTGCTAGGACTTACTGTCTGTGTAAACATGTGGCCAGCCAAACCTTCCACACTTCACATCCCTGTTATCCTTGGTCGCCACGTGAGCTCAGCCTACCTCTGAGGTGTGGTCTGACAAACCTCATGATGATGTGTCTCCTCAGAATGCGTCTCCCTCGGACAGTGTGAGTTCAGTGATGTGAAAGCTGATTTTAGAAGAAAATGTCCCTCCTCTTCTCATTACGCAAGAGAGCAGTGTCCTCATAATGGGGGCTTTGCTGTTGTTGTTCTTGTTTCTGCCAGATCAAGTGGAAGCCAAAAGAACTTCCCACCCAGGAGATCTGATCCCAGTGGAAGGCATTCTCCAAACTGAAGCAAACAGCTGTCTTCTCATGGGTCGCATCATAGGAAGTCCAAACACGCTCCATGCCCCCATAAAGAAAATCCAGGAGGTAAAAGGAGTCCTGGTTAGTCTTTGAAAGCTTCAAGAAACACAAACTCCTCAGGTTCTTCAGTAGTTTCATCATCAAAAATGTTAAACAAACTCAGCAGGTTCAATGAAATGGAACTTCCTGAAACTATAAGCAAGCAGGGCATCGAAAACCAGAGATGGCAGATGAGAGTGACTTACCTCACATTTATGAGTTTGAGGTCGGAGTCACAAAAACATTACTCATGGGTCAGCCACAAGAACCTGAGTCAAACAGAACAGATGGCACAGAGTTAATTGATGACCAGTTAACAAATCTCCTCAAAGCCATGGCATCAAAGCCCAAGGAAACTGACCAAGCATAGCACTAAGACAGTGAAACCATCCGGGTGGGGTTGAAAATGCTAGTTAAAAAATAGCCTTCATTTAAACAGTCCATTCAGCTTGCACTTCTGCAGAATTTACATGACATGAGTGAACAGTGTGTCAAAGAGTGCAGGCAGTTCATTGCAGAGTATGACACTTCTTAAGACCTGGTGCCCGAGCACAATAATGTTTCTTGCTGGATATTCCAGAATTGCATAAATCTTTCACATATAGATTTTTTGTGATGAAAGGAAATGCTTCATAATAATCATATTTTAGTGCCAAATAAACATCTCAAACTGTCAGGTTAAAATAATCTATTCAGGACTTTTTCTACCTGTAGAGCCTCCTAACTTATACACGCCCCAGTGGTCAGTCAGTGCCTTGGCCTGTTAGGGTCCAGCTTTCTGTACTTATTCATGTTCTGTAGTCTTCTAAGTACATGAATGTGTGGCCTCAGAGTAGACTTTATTGTTAGAGATTGAACCCCACAGTAAATGATAGCATGTAAAAGTGCTAAAATTTTTAGTTAGGCTTTTTATTGACTTTTGGCTTGCTTTTTTTAAGGCTCTGCTGCTTTTATTAAAATTTTTCTACATTAGACTATAGTATCTTTGAAAAAAAGATACCAGAACATCACGATCTTCCTAGGAAATTCTTTCCTTTCCTCTATGACTAAGTCTTTATCTACATGTCCTTAGTGGAAATCAATACCACAACAATTTTCTAACATTTACTTTTACCTCTTCTAGAACTTCATATAGAATTATATTATATGAATTTTTCATGAGATTTATTTCCCATATCTATGAATAAATAGAAATAATTGTTGACGATGAGGACTATTTAGGTAGAAGTGAGTGATGCCTGTACTTAACTTCGAAATCCACCAGAAAATTTAGGTGGACAGATGACAGATAGATGGTGAATAGATATTTTTGAATGGATAGATGGGATTTATCCATGTTGTGTGTATTAATAGCCTATCTTTTTCTTAATATTTTTCTTAATATTTTTCTTAATATTTCTGTATATTAATATGCCCCATATTTGCTGTTGTTCTGTTGTTCATTTGTTTCTTTCCCAGGATTGAAGATGGAACATAGGGTCTCATATACACTGAGCGAACAATGTACCCTGAGCTACATCCCAGCTTACCATGTTTTTCCTCCATATTCCTACTGGTGGTCACTTGGGCTATTTCCTATTTATGCTTATGACACTAAAACCTCTCCAAATGTCTCTGGACACGTCTTCATTGTGGACCTACACAGGGGGATGTTTGATTGCTTATGATCTGCACCTGAGGAGTTCTGAATCAGTAAAAACACCTGAGCTCAGACACTCCAGGTTCCACTGTCGAGTACAGCGCTTACTGTGACGGTGGTTCCCTCTGCTGAGGTCTGGCAGAGTTTTTGCCTATGAAAGCAACTCCCTATCTTTCTTGGTGAGCCCCCACAGCAGCATACAAATGGCGCGCTAATGTGGGGCAAGATATCAAGCTAGCTAATCCAACCTCGAGACAAGGAAGAAGAGAAAGACACTTAAGATCTCACAGAGTCTGGTTAAGTATGTTCAGGGAAGCTACCAGAGGATAGAGATTAAGGTATTAATTGGAGGCTCCTGAAAGAAGAGGAGAGAGAGAATGGAAATAAACCTCTATGAAGAGAAAAGGCTGTGAAATTAATAAATAAATGAAAAAGAAAGCTCCAAGGTGAAAGCCTCAGAATGGAGACCCTTAGAGATAATGAATTCAGCTGGGAGCAGGAAATAGAAACGTTCTTACTGCTTTCCCTGATCATGGAGCCAATGCTCCCTCCTGCCTCGGGTGATAGCATACTGTTTCACAAACTGACTTTTCTGATAACAATGTTGTGTGTGTAGAGCCGAAGTGGGTCTTGTGTTTGAGGTCTATGAAGAAGGATATATTCCCCCCTCAGTGGTGGTGAGAAAAAGATGCAAAACCACCAGAATGTTTCAACCTGAGATTCTTCCCACTGGTTCAGGATCCCCTGCTATTGTGGAAGCCAGGACTTAGAGCCAAAAAGCCACTTAGTTAAACTGAAAGTTTTGGGGTTTTTTTTCCCCCTGAAAACCTGTCTACAAGAGGTCCTGATGAGACACATCTGTTATGGTGAGGAGAACTCCATCCCATGAGGGAACTCTTACTGCAGACAAAGTGACCTGTAATTTTTCCAGCAAACCAGATTCTATCTTGAAACCTGGAAAGTATTTCCTCGAGGTCAGCACACAGAAGCTGTCTTCTAGAACTGGCCAAGGTTGTATCTCATGCTGGCAGCCAAACTTGCTCCTATAAGAGTTACCCAGCTGGTGCTGGTTTTGAAGGCTTGAAGGAGTCTTTGGAGAACAGCTGAGGCTTGGCATGGTAAGAGGCCAGGAGAGGTCACTAATGAAAGTTCAGCCAAAGTAGCAGTTGAAGGCCCAGATTGAAGGGGTCCTGCAGAGAAGTTGAGACTTGGCACCCTGAAGAGAGCCCGGCAGAGATTATTGGTGAAAGTGCAGCCCAATTGCAACAAGGGACTCCAGCAAATTTTGAGATACCAGTACCATGGAATGACCACTAAGAACAGCAGCAGTCATGTGTGAGCCAGCCAGAGCCTGGAGGACAACCTGTGTGTGATGCAAAAGGCAGCACCGGAGAAGTGATCAAAGCCCTTTGGAGGAGCCCAGAAGATCGTGAGTGAATTCTAGATAACTGGACATTGACATTGACATTGACAGTTTTTCTGCTGTCCAAAGACATTGTGAAAACCTGATAGATGTTTGGTTTCATTTGGTCCTGTGTATTAGCAACCCTTGTGATTGTTTCTATTACAAATAGTTTTGCTGATGTGGTGTTAAGTTGTGTTGTAAAGGTAATGCCATCTTTTTATACAGAAAAGGGGAATTGTTGCAGAAGTTTATTTTTAGTGAAATATAAAATTGTTTTATGCACTGTTGGGTGAGGGGCTCTCTAGGGCTTTTTGTATTGTTTGCAGGCTTTAGTTTTCTGTGGGGGATGTTTAATTGCTAATGGTCTGCATGTGCTATCAGTAGAGCTGAGGAGCTCTGAAAGAATAAAAACACCTGAGCTGAGAGGCTCGAGGTTCCACTGTGAGTCTGGCACTGGCCAGGATGGTGGTTCCCTCTGCTGAGATCGGGCAGGGCTTCCACGCATGAAAATGCCTCTGTGTTTCTTGGATGAGCCACCCAGTAGCCTACAACTACAGACCTACATTTTAATTTTCCCTGGATCAGTTTTCGGAGATGAAATCTCTGGATCACGGGGATTCAGATTGTTAATCCGTTTTAGAAAGTAAGAAAAGCAGTTGCCAGAATTTTGCAGAAGAGGGTACGCCATGGCAGACCCTGACCAACAAAGTGCAACAGTTGTAGCTACTTTGTGTGGACTTGATCCCTTTAGTGTCCAAAATCTATATCTCTGCTCCTGCCAGACAAAACATAGGAGAGAAAAGGCCTCTCCTGTGCCTCCGTTTCTGTTTTTCTTATTGCACATCATTCTCCAACTACTCAAGGTTGTTCTCCCAGATAAGGGAAGACTTCTCTAGCCTTTCCCACTTTCCTTTCTCTTCTTTCTTTCCCTTTCTTTCTTTCTTTCTTTCCTTTTTCATGTTGCATTTGGAAACCACACTTAGGTTAAACAAGGCATGTTATGTACAGGAATTGTCCTCTATGGTTAAAGAGGAATTATAAAAGGGAAACTGTGTCCCAGGGCTGCAGAACGACATACCTGGAAGGGGTTCAGCCTTCCTATAAGAGGCTACCAGACTAAAAGACTCTTACAAGTAACCCACAGAGTATAAATAGTGTTTGCTATTCTGAAGCATTCAAACTTGGACTTTGTTACAGAACTAACTAACCCAAAACAATAAAAGCTGTATTAAGACATTTCCATATGAAGGTTATATTAATATACTAAAATTTCAAGGTTCTGTTATAGCAATATCCTAATATAAACAACTGTCATAAAAAGATTTGTTCACTCCAAGGAGCAGGTGTATTTGACCCACAAGAATTGTGTCCCTGAGGATTATTTGTCTATAGAATTGGTCCTGCTTTCCTGCTCACTGAGATGTCAAAGCAGGCAGAGCTTTCTATGGCTCATCTTTAAAACTTTTTTTTATGTTCAAACTCTTCTGTACATTTTAACTTTCTATTTCCATGGTTACTTCATCCTGTTTCTTAACTCTTGCAAAATCTGCTTGTTTTGGCTTATGTATCCACATTAACTGTCTCTGATGACTTTTTTGGAATAGGATTAGACACAAGCATATAAAAACAATATCACTGTTCATGGATATAATGCTCAAACAATAAAGCCCACAGCATTTTCTTTGTATTATTATATTAGAGCTGTTTGCTTCACTGTATGAAGCTTGTTACTTGCAAAAGAGCAAAATAAACTGTGTGAGCCCTGGGTTGGATGATCATTATCTTGAGCTTAAAAAAGCAAATAAACTTTTTTCTTTAAACCTTTTTTTATAAAATTTTCATTTTTTATAATGTTAAGTATGTTGCTTGTTTGTACAATTAGGTTAAATTAGAACATGGATCCAAAACAAAATTTTATTTCATCACGTCTTTAGACTCAGAGTCAAGCAATCTTTACCTTGAGTTTGAAAGAACTTAGTTGCTGCTTTTTTTTTTTTTTTAATTCACACCTAATTTTTAACAAGAACTGTGGATAAGGTTAAACTATTTTGCTGTGTTGTTCCATTCTTCTTCCAACCAAATTGTTCTTGAAAGAAATATGATCAAGTTAATAGACCAAACCAAGTTACAGAACTTGAATTAAAGAAAGGCAATCCTTTAAAAAATGACAAATTTGCCCTTTTATGACAACAAATGTGGGTCTACTCTTTGAGAGTGGTCTAGAATCCCATACTGGGAGGGGGAGGCCAGCCAACTGTGAAATAGGTTGTCAAAAATATAAGGCTAAAATATGGTTCAACTATAGAAAAAAATTACCAGTTGTGTTGGAAAGTGTAGTGTGTTCATTTACTTAGCGGAAAATAAGTTGAGTTGCCCTGCAGAAGAAGTTGGGATTCCTCAAGTAAAGATTTCTGCAGTGACAAATCCCCCTGTAATTAGAATATTTCAAAATATTAAACACGTAATCCAAGAGTAATTGGAAGGCAGTGCACATCCCCATAATTAGTCCATCAATTTTATTTACTTCATGTATAATACATGGCAGCCCACATCGTAAGATAAATTAACAGAGAAATGTCAAATCTCCCCTCTCATTTAGGCCACCTGTCTAGGTGTTCAGATTGACACCCATTGGCACGAAATTACCGAGTCTAGGGAAATCTGCTAGAGCAGAGCTCTTACCAAGAATTTGTTCTTGCTGGCTTTCTTCTACTCTGTTAGTCCCTACTAACTTCCAAAGTTTAAAGATTTTATGATCTAAATTATCATTTTCACACACACACACTGACCATATTTCAAGACATAGTAAAATAAAGAGGATATTTTGCTATCAGAACATGATTCAGCATTCATGAATCTCCCAGACGAGGGGGAGCCTGTAGGTTAAATGCTGTTCACTCAAGAACAAGTGTCTCACATAGTTGTTTCCAGGAAAAAGTTCCCTTTCTTCAAAATAACCACCTTTACTAGCATTCTCTCATCAGAAATCTATTTTGGGACATTCTTGATGATGTCCTCAAGATCAGAGGAAAGGCAAACAGTAAATGTTCAATTTAAGGAAACCCAGAAGATCAAGATCAAAATTTGGGGTCAGTAAATAGTTTTGCACTACCTACCCTCCCTCTCTATTCCAAGACTATAAAGTTTCACTTCATGAAGATCAAGCCAACTATTTTGACCTTCACAATTATCCCATTTACTCCACCAAGGATGATATTATGGTTTTATCAACTAGGACAATCTTAAATTTCAAAAACAAATCATAGTCTCACTATATTTGACCCTTGGAGTATTGCCTCATGCTTCTGCCAACCTCTCCTCATGAATTTAGCTCACATGCTGTTAAAGCTGTTCCCTCCACAGGATAGAGAGAGAAGTCACCTGTTGTGTCTCATTCCCACAGCACACCTTCTGTGAACATGCTAGATCCAAACAAACTAACTTAATCAGACCAGTCCTGAATTTTGACTACAATATAATGTCTTTTGTGGTTTGGGACAAATTATACAACCGTCTCTTCCTCCTCCAAAGAATAATAAAAAATAATTTGTTCTACTTGTGACAAAACTTTCATTGCCATAGCTCCAATGCTTAGATTAGTTTCCTACCCATGTATCATGCTGTGATGTGAAAATTAATTAGCTAATCTCTATAAAGTGCTTTCAAGACGAAAAGTGCCATATGAGTGCTATCCACAGCCTAGGAGCCAAAATAAAGATAACCTCAGTGAACATATAACAGAATGCGGGGGGCTGAGTGAATACCCAGCTGGAAAAGGCAAGGGAACCAAAACAAACACGTACAGTGACCACAGAGCAGACTTCTAGGCCAGAGACTTCTTGGACCAGAAAGGAAAGCAGCACACCAGTGTGGAAACACACTTGGGGGACAGGGGCCAACAGCACGCTCAGAGTGGGGCCAGGGGTGCTTAGTGTTGTCTCGTCAACCCCGCAGTATGTTTGGGGCCAATGTTACTATAACCACGGTCCCAAAGAGATATAACTTCATGGGATATGACAGGCTATTGGCCATGCTGGCCGCTAGTTCTACTAACTCGATAGCATTCCGTCTCACATTCTAATTTTCCGTCTTTACTCCCAGACCATCTCCCTTCACTTGTAAGAGAACTATTGAGTACATATAATGAATGTTATTATCCCCACTTTATAGATAAGGCTATCAAAGGTCAGAAGAGTGATTTGATCAAAATTATAGAGCTAGCAACAAACCCAAGGTTCTTTCTACAAGTTCATATTATTTAACATTCATTTCACCATGAGAGAGATTGAAGAGGCATCTCAGAAAGCCTTTCAGGTATGTATGTGCTTGTACAAATAATTTCAACGTTAGGATCTTATCCCAAGTAATTCAGAATCTGTTCAAAGATCTGACTACTTAGATGCGCATGGAAGTGTGTGTGTGTGTGTGTGTGTGTGTGTGTGTGTGTGTGTTATGTGTTTTGCATGTACATGAATGTATGGATGTTTTTGCAGAAGCCAAAGCATGCCACCCTCTTCCTCTGCCACTCTACGCATTATTGCCTCAAGACACAGCCTTGCACTGAACCATAACCTCGCTGCCTTATGCTAGGCTTCCCGGCCAAGGTGCAGGATACACTTGTCCTTGCCTTTTGGTGTTGTGGCTCCAGGCACACACATGCGTGTCTGACTTTTTACATGTATTAACATGCATGAGATCGAGCTCGGGTCCTCCTGCTTGTAGAGCAAGCATTCTTGCCATGCCCACTGAGCCCTCTCTCGGATACTCCTCCATTTCAATGAGACTGGAAAAAAATAATTCAAAGTTCAGCAGAAGTGACTGAGTAAAAACTGATATAAAATAAATATTAGGAGACAGCCACTAAACATAATGTCAAAGGGACAGCTTTATTGACATGAAAGGTTTTTCACTATAAATTGTCAAATCTTTGAATAATATCTTATTAAAAATTAATTTACCCATGCTTTAAGAAATAGTATCTAAGAAGACTAGATGCTAAGGCGGTTTCCCTGGGGTGATCGTACCATGACAACTTTCATTGTCAACTGCTAGGTGATCTATAGCTTCAGATGCTATTTCACTTATTTGTAGAATGAAAACCACCACCATAACCAACCAAGCCACTTAGAAACTTCACGAAGTTGCTGGACTTGAAAAAATAACCTTATTTAAAATAGCTCCCCTACAAACCATGTAGGTAGCAGAGGAAGGGTGACTATCCCTCTGCCTTTGTCTGCTGCCCATAAAGAAGCATGCTGGGCAGGTGCTGCATGCTGGGCAGGTGCTGGTGCCTTACCCCCTGGGTCTGGGTACACCATTGCTCTTGATTCTCTTATAGCAGCCTCTCCCCCTACAGTACTGAAAAAGTGCTGGCATACTTGGAGAAGCAGCAGGGGCTGGAAGTGTACCGCTGCCTCTGGCATGAAGGTGTGCACTAAGACAAAAATTGATTTAAGAAGAATATAGGCAGGACTGAAAGCCATGTGTTTTAATGGTAGCAAGAGAAGCTAGCACTAGATATTAGAAAGAACTACCAGGTAGAAAAGAAGAAAGGGGGCATGTTAGAGAAGAGCATTCTCCTCAAGTTTGCGAGACATGGAGTGAAGGATTCTGGAGGTCAGTACGAAAGGCAGAATTCCACAATGTCTGCCTCAGATGTCTCCAGTTCCCCCAGTGTAGGGACTGGTTTTTGACATGTGTAATTGAAATGACTCACCGGCTGACTCTTGAGTTCATCAAAAAGACAGTTATTCAAGTGCACCCACTCTGATCACGTGATCCTTCAAAAGCATGGCTTCCCAAGCTGGTCATGGAAGGAGAAGATGGAACCCGGAGAAGGGTCTGATGAGCTGTTACTGACGGGAGACAGATGTGGCAATGGAAGGAGGGTGGTATCTAAAAGCAAACAGGGACTTCTTTCTAGCTGGGAACCTGGAAGAAAACAAGAACCTGGATCCTTGCATCCCCAGCAGCCTTACCCAGAGTCTCTGTGTAAGAACCCTGCCCAACTAGCACCTTAATATTTTAATTTTTATTCTTTCGTTGACAAGGTCTCTTGTCACCCCGGCTGACTTCAAACTCACTCTGTAACACTGAACTTTGATCCTCCTGCCTCTACCTTCCAAGTGCTGTGAACTTACAGACATGTATCACCATACCTGGCTTGTCAACTTATTTATTTTATCTTATTGCTTTATTGGAGGTGGCCAGAAACAGGATCTCTAACTCACGTATCTTCCTGCCTCAGCCTCTATATTCCTGGCATTATAAATGTGTGCCCCGGTGCCTGGCTGAACACATTTTGATTTTAATTTTAAGAAATCCTAAGCAAAGAATCCAGTGGGCCTTCCAGGACTCCTGATCTCCAGAACCCTGAGTTCATAAGCAGGCATTACCTCTAACCACTGTATTTGTGGTAATTCTGTATAGAGTGACTGAAAACTTACAGTCAGGAGATGACAGAGAAAATATCCTGTCTGTTCCTATCAATTAATCAATAAGGAACCTGAGATCCAGGTATGTTGAGGGGTTGGGGGGAAACTGAGGCAAAGCTGGGACTAGAGCATGAGTCAACTCTGTGCACAGCCCGGGGCTTTGTCTCCATCCCACTCCCCTGCTCACAGCGAGCACCCCAGGACAACTTCTATCGGCCATGCTTTATGAGCTAAGCAGAAAGAGAAGATTGTCATTTGCGGTCCCCGCTAGCAGTACAATTCTGATGTATTTCTTGATTTCTCCAAAATGAGCTAAAATTGATATTGAATGCACAGGCACTTCTCCAATTTAAAAACAATCAATAATATTTATAACGTTCACCTAAGATTTAATATGCTGACAATGCTGTGCGACCCACTTCATTCTCCAATAAGTGACAATTTCAGTCTTCCATTCGGTGAGGTTCGGCGAAATTTACTGCATTCAAATTCCCTACAAAGCTACCTGTGGAGGCTAGAATTTTATAATTTTCCTTAACTGTGGCGACTTAAATTGTTGGGTGTGTGGGGAGGGGGAAGTACATGAAAAAAGTTGAGGAACTTTTTTGTTGGAGAAACTATCTTCGAAAGTCACCCGAGTCTTCACCCTGTCTCTGCGGCAGAACGTCGGCACACTGTCACACTTAACTCAGTTCTGGGGACTTATTCTGAAGGCAATGCCATCGGTTGCCTTGCTGGCAATTGTCAAGGCCAAGACAGATGTTAGCACTTGTCTCTCTTGGGATTAATTAAGTAAGCATTGTTAATAAATGCAACAATGCGTGATGTGATGGATAACCAAGAGTTACTCAAAACAAGGAGTCGTCAGAGGCTGGGAAGGTGGCTGAGTGTCGAAGAGCACTTGTTAGACACGAATGAGAAACCCGTGTAAAATTTAGGCATGGTGGTGCCTTCCTGTAACCCCTGCCTTCAGGGGTGGAGACAAAGGGATGCCAGGTATCACTGGCCAGAAAGCCGAGCCACGATGCCAGCTTAGGTTCAGTGAGGAACCTTGTTTCAAGGGGATAGGGTGAAAAATGGTAGAGGAAGATACCTGACAACCTCCTGTGGCCTCTGAGCGTGCGCGCACAGGTTTGCCCCCTCCACATTGTGTTTTAATAACTAAAGAAAACGAGTCTAATTGACTTTGAAGCATAATTAAGTTTGGAGGTGTTTAAGGAAATTTCAAAATATGGTTGCATCTGAAAAGGCTACTGTAGAAGGCAGCACTCAGGATTCCAGAACCACCCTACCACGACCCACTGGCCCTCTTTGTTTTGTGTCTTTCCTCCTGCTGCAGCTCCTAAGAATCCACGGCCTGACCCACGGGAAGCAGTCAGTAATGTTGAGTGCTGATTGACACCCCTCCCAACCAACCTGCCCAGTTCTACCAACTATGGAGTTGCTCTTGAGAAGCCGAGGCCATTAGATGCAATCTCCAGGGTGCAATTAGTTCTTCTCTGACTCTTTGCTAATTTTTTTTTCCCCACAGGTTGTTGTGGTACTCACTTCATTGCACAGCTTTGTTTCCCATATTTTGTAGGTTTTAGGTTCCAAACGTGAGGGTCTTCTCAGGGTTTATCTGAAAGCAGTGCTGTCCAATAAAATGTTCTTGTGGGAACATTCTCCTTGTGCTCAATGGGACAGCCTTTGGTCACAGGAGCCTATGAGTACTTTGGAATGGGACCAGAATAACAAAACTTAGCTAACTTATATTTCAACACAACGTATGACTAGTGGCCATTGCTGTCCCTAAGAAATAGGTCAGAAGCCTCATGGGTTATGTAAAAGCCAAACCAGGTGCAACCTGGAAGGAATTCACAAATGAGGTGTGGGTTCCTGCTCATTTACTCTGTTGGCCTTGCTCTATTCTACCCACCACAGAAATGTGTGCACTATTCTTTATATTTCTAATTGTGTCGCACACAATACCCGGCCTACGGCAAGTACTCATGACGTCATCGTAGCCGCAGTCACGTGACATGGAATCTCCTAAGAGGGGGTTTCGAACATAATGCTTCATTCATTCAACAAGGAAACAATTAAAATTAAGTAAATTAATCTGGTATGGTTTATCTGTGGCATCGTTTTTAGTGATTGGCGTGTCCCTCAACTCCAAATGCTGTCTCACGCTTCACGTCATAATGTGATGATCAAATCAACTGCTGGCACCGCGTGTCCGCCCGCAGAGGTCGGACATCTTAGGGATGCTGTGTCAGCGCACAAAGATGCCTCTATGTCCTGCCAGGATTTGCATCCATAATTCTGTCTATTTCTCCTGGGTAAAAAGCACAACTGTGGGTACAATTCGGTACCAGACAAATTCCCTTAGGCTTTGTGGTACCTGTGTGCATGTGTGTGTGTGTGCCTGTGTGCGTGCGTCTATGCCTGTGTGTGTGTGTGTGTGTGTGTGTGTGTGTTCACAAATTCATGTGTGGGGGTCATGTTGAGGAGACTAGAGATCGTCTTTGGACATCATTCTTGTTCCTTAGGTGTTGTCTATCTTGGTTTTTGGAGAACTCATCAATTACACTAGCCTGCGTGGTCACACAGCCTGAGAGCCGCACCCATCTCTGCCTCTTCAATCCTGGGATTACTCAAGTACCCTAACTACCATGCCCAGGTTTTATGTGGTTTCTGGGGATTGAACTCAGATCCATGTTTACACAGCAAACACTTTAATGAATGAGCCATCTTCCTGGCGCCCATCCCTGCCTTACACATTCTGAACCAATGTGCTTCCAGAAATGAACTTATGGTAGCTGTGAAAGAGAATAAACTTCCTTGGCAAAGGGAGCAGGTTTGGAAGCCAATCAGAGAATACAGTAACTTGTCCTGGAAATCTAGGGTCATAGGGTGGAAGAAACCATGTGCAAAGACTTCTGTGCACCCTGAGGCTCCACTGCCAGAAGATACATCACTGAGAAGTCTGAGCCCGACACCATTTTCCTCCACAGTGATGATGAGCTACAGTCACTGTCAGTGATGCAGGGTACTTATTGCAGAGATGTTTTCCTATTTTATTCTGAACCTTTTATACCCATAAAACATTAAGGTATTTATGATCAAATGTAATTCAACCAAGTTGGTAAAGTACTATCTTAGAGATAAAAGCTTAATAACAACTTAGTTCAGAGGCTGGCTGTCATCAGCAGGCAGAGAGCTCTGGTACACAAAAATACCAGTTTGTGTGATAAAGCCTTGACAGTCTTGCCTACACACAAACCAAGGAAAATAACAAGCCCGTGACAGCTACAACAGCAGCAATTTTCAGCTTCTCACTGATGAAATGCACTTTGCAGTCATAACTCTTGCATAAATCTGTGTCACTATTCTTCATGTTCTAATTCCAAGAACCAATGGATCATTGTTTGGACCCTCTACCTGAAAATGAGCCCAATAATGCAAGATGTGCACTATCAGTGAGCTGGCACTGAAGTTTAGGGGTTTGCTTGCTGGGGTTATTAACAGATATTTTTTCACCTAGAAGCACAGACTAAAATCAATCATTCTGATAACTAGGCATGGCATGAGCTGTCTGCACTTTCATTTCAATTTGATTAATCACACAGACAGAGACCTTTACCTTAAAGGAGCAACTGTTCACAGTTAATCACAACTAAACATTCATGCATAACATTAGGCATTACTAAATTTGCCTACAATTTATGCCTTCTCTTTTAGTAAATATATTTAGGATAGCATGGCTCTCTGCATCTAAATACATGGCTTCATTCTGTTTATACATATTAACATGGAAGCTAAGTACAATAATTCAAGTTTATACCATTTATCTTCCATTTATCTCTTGTGGAGTTCCAATTAGGTCCGCATATTTTATTGCACTTTATTCTGATAATGGAAACACATTTGTATTATTAGCAGTATGTGTTTTCCATAAAGTAGGACATGCTAGACATCAGATTTTATCATGTTGCAAGTTACTTCTTGCCAAGAGTTGGTTCCATTACCTGTCAGTCGTTCCTGGTTTCCCTGAGACTAGCAAAGACTGTCATGGGTACAGGACTTTTTTTTTTTTAACTGAAATGAAGTTGGAACCAAGTCTCTATACCTTGAATGTTCCCACTGAAGGGTCATCTGCCATTACTACAACAGCAGAAAGCAGATTCAAAAGAAAGTAACCTATATGAGAGGCCAGTCTATAAAATGGCAAGGTTAGGAATTCTGAGTTCTTCTTCTGGAAGGCAAGAGAAAGAATCCTGTAAGAAGCAGTACACTTTGGAGAAGATTTTGATGTAGCATTGGGGCATGGGATTGAATGAGGAGAAGATAGGACTGTTGCTTAAACCCACTGCCCGGGCCAGAGAGCACATCTGCTGAGGTATGAACCAGCTGAGAATTTAATGGGAGGGAATCATACTGAGAATTGCTCTCCATCTGTTTGACCCAAGGAAGATGGAGTTACTGGGCCAGGAGAATTAAGCCCCACCTCTAATCACCAGGTCTTTGGAGATGGGGAATGGACTAAGACCTGGCTACCAGGAATGTGCCTAGATGCCGACTTAACAGTTGTATGTAGCCAAACTTTCCACGCACGTGCATGAAACTCCGCTTCTTTCATTTGACCTTTTAAATATGGGGTTTTATTTTCATGTGTGTACGTGAAAAACACGTACACGTTTTCACACTTGTGTAAGCATGTACGTGGAGGCCAGAAGTCACTCTCTACCTCGGATATCCTTCTGCAGGTGCTGTCTGCATTAGTTTTTGAGACAGGATCTTCCACTTTGATATTCCCCCATCTCTCCAGGACTTAGATTACGAAAGCATGGCCCTACGACAGTGTTTTGTACGTGTGTTCGAGGGACCAAACTCAGCTCCTTATGCTTCTGCTACGAACACTCTACCGACTGAACCATCTCTCTATACCTCTCCCCTTTTTCAACCTTGACTTCACTGGCCTCTCAGGTCCTGGACTTTGTTGGCCTTTCCATATGAGATTAACCCCTATATTTGATTCCATTAAAGCCACCCAAAAGAAACCTTATCCAGGTATCTAGCCCTACCCAGTATTAACAGTCTTATCAATTTCATTTTCTTCCTATTTAATCTGTATCCCGGCTTCAGCATGGTGCTTCCAGACAATTCCTAGGTTGAACCTTGCCCCCTTTACCTTATAATGGATAACAAAACAATTTAGGTGCTGTGTGATAGAAGAGAATAAAGCTATTCAGAAAACATACAGACATAAATAAAATGAGGGGTTCTTTCTATAAATTATTTGAAGGGAAATGGAACAGAGTGGAACCTTTTGGAGGTATTCATAGAAGCCATCTCTAAAGTGATAATAGCTAAAGTGAGAATCCAAGAAGAGAAACTCCTAGCCATGTGAACACTATGGATATCACTTTGCATCATGGACCAGGCTTCGGTAGAGGAAAGACTAAGTAAGGTATCTCAAGAGCAAGGCAAAGGTAGAAGAATAGGGACAGGAAAGAGGGAAGTAATCACAGTCCGGATCCTAGGGACAATTATAAATTACCATTAAAGAATTTGGATTCCATTCCAAGTTTCTTACATGGCATATTGTCATCAGGCCTGAAGACACCTTTGGGACTCATCTCATCTGTCAGGTAGGAGGTAATTCTTTTGCTTTTTAATCCATGCACCAACTTTTGCAAGTAAACTTGACAATGTTTGTTTATAATCAGTGAGTAAGCTGCTACTTTAATACTGCTAGGGTGGAAGAGGCCCCTTCAAGGCATGTTAAATTAACTGATGTGAATAAAAACAATGAATAAAAATACCTCTCTCCTTTAATGAGAACAGCAACTTCTGTTTCCCTGGGCTTTCTCATTCCCATAAGACCTTTTAAAGCGGAGCGAGCGTGTTCTGGTTCAAATGCTAAAAACATAATCTTGTCTCTCTCTTGTTGGGCTATGTTTCAAGAAGCCATTTTAGATCAATCTTTTTGAGCACAAAAGCTCTGTGGCTGAAACATTCCCAGCTCTATTGCCAGACTGCCCATTTTCCCCTAAGGCTCAGCAGAACCAACAGGACCTCTATTTATGTGCCACTCAGACCTTTATAGTTCAGAGATTGTGGGTGAAAGCCCTTAAAGTTCACTGTACTACACGTCTGGTAAATTTCCACCCACTTCCCCAGCTTGCCATTTCTATCATGAGTCATAAAAATCCTACATGGCATTTACAGAATTTGCCCATAGGTTATGTATGAACCATCTCTTAGGTATTAGACTCAGCGTGTATTACTCACTTTTTATAGACAAAGACATAAAATCGTGTGATGAAACCGGGATTTTATTCTAGTCCTGTAACTAACTTGTTTTGTAGCCAAGTAAAACCTGTTTCCCCTGCAACATTTTTAGTTGCAAGATGACCTCCAGGATTTCAGTCACAATGGAGATCTTAGCCATGGCATACTAAGATGTCGTTACAAACAGGCCTGAAAGTTCAAAGGCTTACAACAAATAGAGCTTTATTTTTTGTAGTCACTCAATGGCCCAGGACAGGTGTTCCAGATAGGCCAACAGGTCTGCTCCCCAATTCAAATCAGGGAATGAGTTTGATGATCCAACCTCTAAGATTACTCTGCTAAAATCGTTCCAGCCCATCAGAAAAAAAAAAAAAAAGGAAAAAAGAAAAAAGACAAGCTGATAAGTTGGAAGATGGCTCAGTGGGTAAAAGTGATTACTTTGCAAGCACAAGGAGCTGAGTTAAAATCCTAGCACACATGTAAAAAGCCATGAGTTGTTGTCCATGCCTGTAATCCCAGCATTGGAAGACAGAAATAGGCGTATGCCAGGGGTTAATTGATCAGCTAGCCTAGCAAAAACAACAAGCTTCTGGTCCTGTAAAAAGCCCTGACTCAAAGGAACAAGGGGAGCAATGTAGGAAGACACTGGATGGACTTACTCCAGCCTCTACATACAGGTACTTGTACTATCACATACACACATATACGCATAATGAAGACGAGAGAGATAGAGATAGAGAGAGAGAGAAAGAGAGAGAGAGAGAGAGAGAGAGAGAGAAGGAAAGAAAGAAATAAAGAGAGAAAGAAAGAATGAGAGAGAGAAAGAAAGAAAGACAGAAAAGAAAAGGAGAAAGAGAGAGAGAGGGAGGGAGGAAGAAATAAAGGAAAGGGACAAGCTGAAGTCTAGGGCCAAAGACCTCCCACATGATCTTAATTAGTACAAGAGAGGCTGCAAAGTGTGGTCTCAGACCAGATCCAAGCACAGCACTATTGCTAGAGAGTAAGAAGAGAAAGGATTCATCTAGAAAAGAGCAGCCTCTGCTGTACATACGATGCTTCAAAGACCATAAGGCTTTTCAGATACTACAAGGCCATTATAAAGATTTGCTGTTCTATAGAACCAAAGACTCCCTCCAAGAGCTCAAGGAAAGCACAGAACGAGAGGTGCATAGTTGGGAGCTATTCTGAACTTCGGTTTCAGGACTTCTGGTCAGTTTGTTCTCTGTTGTGAACACTAAATAGAAATCTGTGCATAGAAGGTAGTCATTAGCATAAATCTGCATAGAATGGAGTTTAAAGAACAAAGATCTCTTATTCTGAAAGGTGAGCTAAATGAGGTGAGCTAAAACATGCTACTACCTTGGACTTAGACTGCAAGCATTGTATTAAGAATACTCTGCATGAGAATTTAAAACACAAAAATCTTAAAAGAAAACCAAAAAGCAACTACCAAAGGGCTAGCTGGTGAAACCCTTGCATTTGCAACACTTATTCATTTTCCTCTTACCCCAGTGGGCTTATAAAGCACATGTCAGGGCTGGGGGTGTGCAAGAAACATTTTGATTAGAGGTAAAAATTAATCAGATAAAGAAGCTAGAATCTGAGACTACTAACAATAAAGGCACACCACACTCCCAGAGAACTGTTGGTTCTGTACTGGCTGTTGGATTTGCAGATCACGAGAAAGAACAATATATTCCCTTCTGTCTCAGCCATCAAACACACTCACAAATCATTTGCTGCTTCAACTACTTTATGCTCAGTTATGAAAATTCATCCATAAACCACCAATGAACCAACCTCATGCCTTTTGCAGAACCATCAAGCGATGCCTAAATACAACTTTGAAAAATCCATTCTGATTTCTTCCTTCATTTAAATAGCATCTCTATGATATCAAAGGAACCCTAAAGAATGTACACTTATTCCTAGTCCTGCCCTCCAGCAAAGACCGTCGTATTTTAGGGCCGTTTCACTACCAACTCTCTCCCTGTGCACATTCATATCGTTTCGGAAAAGTAAAGATTCCCTTTTGCACAAATATGTTCAAAAGAGGCCATTTTGTTAAGGGACCGTGTTTTATGAGTTACCAAATCTATGTAGGGGACATTGGAACAAATCTCAGAGCCTGGCCATTGTTCATAAAGCCTTCAAGGCTTAAGTCTCAGGGAAGAGACACTGATAAAGCCCCCAAGTCAGAGATAATATGCCAGATGGGACAGAGTAATCTATGACTTTACAAGTTAATACAGGCCTACCTGTGCCCTTTCTGAAAAGCATAGAAAAGCTTATCAATAGACATGATTTTTCACAGAGAATTTTTCAGATTTATGTCACCCCATGTCTGTCATGACAAAGCCCTCTGCTCCGTCCCTTGGACCTTCCCTCCTAATTCATTTCTATTCTAGACACTCAGAAGCATTATTGAAACAGTGCTGGATACATTTTGTCATCATTTAAGGGAAACTGGAGATTTTTCCAAATTATGCCATTGCGGCCTTTAAAAATAGCTAACTATTACCAACTTCCTTGAGCAATTTTGAGTTCCATTTTGCTTTTATGCCCAAGCCTGTCACCAGCTGGACATATTTATTGAGCACTTTTGTGTTCACAACACTCAATTCAACATATAAAGAGGGAGAAAGGAGGCACAAATGGAGGATTTTTTACAATCTAAAGAAAAGCACCTAAATCTACCTCAAAATCAATCTTGTTGTATGAATACAATGCATCTGGATGCTAATTATTGTGATCTTTTGTTTATACGGGAAATCTCTAGGCCGACCCACAATGTCACATTTAGTACTGAGTGAAATACAGATAAATCTCCAGCACACCTGCATTCGGTCACCAACTGAACCAAAATGTGGGCCTCAGTCTTCCCTTGGCTACAGCCCATTTACACACAGCAATGTTCTGCAAACGCAAAAGGGAAGCCACTTGATTGTCTCATGATTCCCATGTGTATAAGCACTTCAGCTCATCAGTAACCATGCAGAAAACAAGCAGCCCCAAACCCGCATTTAAACAGTAACCAAGGGACTCAAAGTGGAGGAAGCCCTAGACTGGTGTTGAGGTGGAAGTGTTTTAGCACCATGCTTCTGCAGATACTAAGACCTCTCAGTCTCCAAACACATTGCAGCTTATTACTATCTAGCTGAGAAAAAAATGCCCCAACCTCATCACTGTTACTTGAGAAACTGGGATTTCCAAGTATGGTCCTTAATCTCATTAGTAAAATAATTTTTGAAAAGATTATGAAGGAAGTTCAAGGACAACTTTATTAGAGTAGATGAGAATCAGCAGTACAGGCAAGCTGAAAATCCTGGCTACTGTCAGAAGAAGGAAACATCAAGAAAAGGCCATGCCTTTTGAATTAGTCAGATTGCAGAGAAACAGTGAGGGAGTACAGAGTTCAGGAAAACCACACTTAGGAGGATGGAGCCACAGATCTAAGTTCAGAGGACTAATCCCAAATCTTGTACCCCAGGGCAAAGTATGTCACCAGGGACACACGGTTAAAGGCAGAACTAGATATGACTTTTGTTTTGTTTTGTTCTATTTGGTTTTTTTTTTTTTTTTGAGACAGGGTTTCTCTGTTGTAATTCTGACTGTCTTGGAACTCACTCTGTAGACCAGGTTGGCCTCGAACTCACAGAGCTCCATCTGCCTCTGCCTTCTGAGTGCTGGGATTAAAGGTGTGAGCCACCACCCAGCTAAAAATGACTTTTTAAGAAAGGAAAAGCACTCCCTAAGAATGGAAGTGGGCTAACAAGCTGAGGAAAAATCCTCCAAAGTATCCAACCACGAGGTATATGGCCCTTTATATTCCCTGTCTCTGCTGTTTGCATTTTGTAGGACACACACACACACACACACACACACACACACACACACACACACTCTGTTCACTGTGTTATTTATATTGTGTTCCAGTCTTCTCAACTGGCTTCTCCCCTTATCTTGCTGTTTCAGTTGGGTCTGAATTCTGCCACACCCCGACATGCACTATTTTTCACAGCTTCCAGCTCTTTCAACCCCTTCTTTCAACCATACAACTGACTTGTATACAAAGCCTCATTGCCCAATTTCAGGACAAACTAAGGTTCCAGGTGACTCTAGGAGAGTGAGCAGTGAAGGTATTTGCTAAAAGTATTCATTTTAAGAGCACTGGTTGGACAAAGAGAAGTCTTCAAAGAGCTTGATGTCCAAGACTGTGACTTTCTAGTGGGGAATTAAAGTAGCTATGTAGGAAATGACAGTAGGTATCCGTCAGATCCTCTCCTTCATGCCTGGATGTCACAGGTGACTGTTCTGCACCACCACGGAGTTTTTAAAAATTGCTTTTTGTTCTAGTTCTAGTCAATTCTGAGTTAGGTTTTGAGTTTCTTTGTTTTTTTCCAAGATAGCCAAGCATTTACATGACATATTATTCTTTTTATTAGAAGTTAAAGATCTGGAAGTTGTCAATTTCAATCACAAGGTCAATCCTGTGCATCTATTCAATCTCTATTAAATTGATATCTAATTAAACAGATAGATAGACAGATACCCAGGCAGACAGACATAGTGATAATCTTAGGATTTGGGGATTCTTTTTGTTTTTGTTTTGTTTTGTTTTGTGTTGTTTTGTTTGAGACAGGGTTTATCTGTTGTAACTCTGGCTGTCCTGGAAGTCACAGGCTGCCCTTGAACTCACAGATATCTGCCTCACTCTGCCTCCCTGGTCCTGGGATTCAAGGCATGGTAAGTAGCAGCTACCACCACACGGCTTAGGGACTCTTCACACACTGGACATGGCATTTTCATCCAAATTCTGACTCAGCTGAAGCGTGAGACATGGGAGCAATGAAATGAAACTGAACTTTTCAATTTTGTTGTTGAATCCAGATGTGATGGCTCTTATCTCTAATATCAGCATGCACAAGGCTGAGACAGGAAGATGGCAAATTCAAGGTCAAAATTTATGCTATATAGCAAGATCCTGCCACAAGTAAATATGTAAGTGCTAGAACATAGCATTAATTCTTATGATTAAGAAAAAGAATTTTCTCAAGCTGAGTAGAGGACTTAATGAGAATTACGACACAACCTTACTGGTTCCAAACTGCCACAGCTTCTTGAACCAAAGTGTCCATTTTCTGCATTACCTACAGAGCTCTTCAAATCAAATTTCCTGTTGTTGCTTTTGAATCCCTTTTTCACAAGCCCCATGTTGCAGGCACCACTTGTATCTGTTAGCTACCGTGCTTTCTACCCTCAATTTCAAGAAAGAGAAAGGAAAGATAGAAAGAAAGAAAGAAATCTTCACCCACCACCTTTGTAGGTGGCCTTAATAGAGAAAGAGAGAGAGGAAGAAATATCCATAGCTCTTTTTGGCTGTCCAAAGCTTGGAAGAGCAGGAGCTGATAGTGAGCTAGACTAGTGTCTCAGCTCAATACCCTTGAACCCAAATTCTCCAACCGATGTTCCTTTAAGCAATAACCAACAAACCAACAAACCAACAAACCAACCCACCAATACAAATCAACCAACAACCGATCCACCCCAGTTCACGGGTCCTGAACCCTTATATATTCTAAACCAAAGTTCCCAGGAGTCCAAGCTGCACACAATCATAAGGACAAGCTACATGTGGCAAAACAGGTGCCCATAACAAAATTATAGCCATAGGAAATGAACAGCCCAAATCAAACTCATTATCATCCACCGCACCTGGGATGGGAACAAAACCATAGTTCAAACTCCATTTTCCTTTTTTAAAGATACCAAAATGGCATAACTCATTCAAGCATCCTGCTACAGTATATAGTATATATATTACATATATATTATCTAATATATTATATATAAGACATTATATATAATATGTTATATATGTAATGTGTGTGTATATATGTATATATATATACATATATATGTGTATATATGTATATACATACATATACATATGTATATATGTATACATATATACACACACCTGTGTGTGTGTTTGTGTGTGTGTATAGGAACAACTTCAGTTTGTACAGCCTTTTTTTCGAATTTCAAAGTAAATTCTTCCCTATCTTTACACTAAACTTTCACCCTCTTGCCTTTTAGGCACATGCATGGTCACACACATATGCATGGGCATAAATGCACATGCAAGCAAGCATGTACACATGAGCACTTGTACACACATATGTCCATGTGTTTATGTCTCTTGGCAGTCATTTTTTTCCTATTTAAGTCATAACTTTCACCACATTTACCCAGGCACACAGCTATCCAGGAAAAGGACCATGTTTTAAGATTTACCTCCATCCCTGTACAAGTCCAGAATATAAGTGAAACATTTGGCTGCCCCATGTGGATGGGAAGAACGATTTCCTGACTTTCCTCCTTTCTGCTCTTGGAAAGGTAGACTTCGTGGTTAGCATTGGTGCAGCCATCACAGACTTGCTTGTAGCTTAGATAAAGTGAGTACATGTGGCAGAAAAAGATGAAGGAAAATTCTGTTCCTGATACTGTGACTTAGTAGAGAACTCTGGGACCAATTTTCAACCCTTACTGAGAAACCAATTTCTGTGTTGCTTAATCTTCTGCTCTTTTGTTTCAGTTTTTTCACAGGCTCAAGGCAACTCTGGAATCCTCTCTTATGCCCGCTCGTCCCAGCTCAGGCCACACTCTCATGTTAAGGCACAATCTCTATTCCTCCTTCTACGTTTCCTACGTGACTGCTTTGGGCTCTTAGATTCATTGTGACACTGGGGTTCCCCCTCATAATGTAGAAAGATAGAAGAGGCTTTCTGTGGGTCTGTTTCAACTTGATTCCAACTTCTCTTGAATCAGACTGCAAAGTAAGAACTGCGTAGTCATGAGGTCTCTCCATTTTAGCCACCAAATTTTGCCCAGTTAGTAAGAGGCAGATGACGTGACTGTGTGGCCGTGGAGTACACTCTACCTGCTGTAGGGTATGGATCCACTGCTCTCTGTAACACATCACACAGAAAGCTCTACTTTCATTGTGTTTGGTGAGGATGCAAAGTGCCTGGAAATTTCGGTTCCTTTGACTAAAACCTGTCTAACTTGGATAGTTGGGTTTGCATTAAAGTTCATCAGGGAAGCCACTGGGTTATCGTAACTATCCACACTTCTTCTTACTGGATTGAGGAAATCCTCAAAGAAGAGACACGCAGAATATTTATATCTTCCTTCGGAGAAAACCATTTTGCATGATTTGGGGACAACCCTGCTCCCCAGATTTCTGAAGTATACAGGTTAGTCACCAAACCAAAAACATAGCTTTCTCTCTATATATTTTCTACATGACGTAGTTTAGAAAATGCAGTTAAGCAACAATTTAATGTGCCCAAAGGGCGAAGATTTCAGATTAACCTCAAGAGTATATACAGAAAAACAGCGTGTACTATAAAAAATACTACAAAATCAATACAGTGAGAAATACTGATTAAGGTTAGGAAAAAATCATATTTACAGTTCTTTTAAAAACTAAATAGGTCCCAAAGATAAAATTCTTTGAATGTATATAAAAAACATGATTCAAGCAATTATGTATCTCTAATAGAATATTGCTATCAAGGATTCACTACCTTACACAATTCAGGAATACATGTGGTTGTGTCTGAATCTATTGTAGAATCTTCTGGAACAAAGGGCTTCTAGGAGGTGGCCTAATTTAAATCCTCTGATTCTGAGATGAGGAATATTCATATCCTTCATCCATTAAGTAGAGAAAATATGCTGCTTAATATTTTTAAAGTTCTCTGGGAATATGGAGTTTCCAGCATTTTTATGGTCATTCCAAATACGTATTTACACTTAAGCTGTTGGGTGAGTCGACAGTGTTTCCTTGAAGAGGAAGCAGCCAAGATTCAGGATTTGCTGCTGTTTGTCGAAACTGTACAGCAGGACTAGGAATGGAATTATATAGAGGCAAAGAAATGACTCAAGAGACAGGAGAAGTCTAAACACGCTAATGAATCAGATTGATTACCCAAGGAAAGAGTGGGGAGAAGAGAGAAGCTGAATGCATTATCCTCGGGTTCGAAAACTCACTGGTAGGGCACTGGACAACCACGTGACAGCAGAAGAGGAGAGCCTGGCTTCAGTATCTACAGCTGTGTAACAAACCCATCTGAAATGTAGTGTCTTAAAATAACAACTCTTCTACTACCATTGCACAAACTTTGGCCCAGAATTTGAGCAGGGATCAGCTGGGTGGTTCTTTCTGTTCCATGTAATGTCAGCAGGCCTTCAAGTACCTCTCAGCCAGTAATGTCTTGTGGAGGGTTGGCTTCCTATCCAAGTGATTGGAAAGGAGAGGCAAACTGAGTTTGTGAATAAGAGCAACTGTATACAGGGCTTCTATCATGAGAGACCCGTAGTAGTTAGATTGATACATGAAAGATTGGGATGCTTGGTGTAGAGGAACACTTGAAAGGGTTTTTGTTATTTTGTGTTTCTTCGAAAACACAAAATGGCGTTTGGATTAGGTTTGTCTTCCCGCCCCAGCTGTGGTAGAGTTGTCTACACATTGGATTTGGAATGCTTGATGCAGGTGGCTATAATTTGGTTAGGTGCAGTTGTTCTGGCACCTGTAGCTTGTTTGGGGGTTTGCATGCTGCATGGGTAGATGGGAAATTTTGACTTAGGTTATAAAAAGTCTGAAGCCCGGAGAGTTGGTGTGGGCATTGGTGTGGGCGTTGGCTGGTGGTTCGTTGGTTGGGTTGCTCTCGTTAGTTAGTGTGATAATTCCTAAAAGAACAAAGCTTGGAGAGATTGAGTTTATAGACCATGAGCTGAGATACTAGTCTGACTCATTGTCAGCTAGTCCTCTTGGAGCTTAGGACAGCCTAAAAAGAGGCTGTGAAGATTTCTACCTTTCTCTCTTTCTATATTAAGGCCGTTTGCAAAAGTGGTGAAGATTTCTTTCTATCTTTCCTTTTTACTACTCTAAATAGAGGACAAAAGATTGTAGCATACTGCTTGTAGTGTTCAATGGGAAGCAGGAGAAATATCTAAGGCACATTCTAAATTTATAAGTCCCAGAATGTTCTTAATTTTATATTTTTCTGGTCAAAAGGACATGAAAGCCAATCAAGGAACACAAGGAGAAGAACTTGGTTCTTTGTCTCAATGTGAGGAATAAAAAAATAGTCTCTTTTACCCACCAGAATCTCAAAAATCATTCCAAGCAAACAAACTTTCTAAGGAGTAATTTGAAAAAAAGCAATGATCTGCGTACTCAACTAGTACTTAGAGTTAAATGACAATAGACAGGGCTTTGTTTGTACCCTAGAAAATCTGAAATAAGCTAATTGACTGACATACGAAATGTTTGCCCCTGCGTGATCTTGTTGTTCACACACGGTGAGACAGAATAAATGACAATGAGCTGATGAAATCAACTTTAGCTCTCTCTGTTCAGTTGGTCAAATTATTGAGAGAGTGTTGATGTATAATATATTCCACAGACCTTCCCTCGAAACTGAATGGCCCTGTCCCTAAGAAGCTGGAACTTCAAAAGGAGACATCTAACCAAAATTTCTATGAAGGTGAAAAACCAGTTTGATAAGTGGATTCGGTATAAAACAGACATATTCTTTCTATCTCACTCTCTCTCTGAATGTGTGTGTGCATGTGTGTGTTTATGTGTGTAAGATAAATAGTTTAACATATTGAGGATGGAGAAAATAAAATTGGAGATGAAGCCACTCCACACAGGTGGTTCTGAAAGCTAGAAGATGATTTCTCCTAGAATTTCAAGTTTAAGTCTAACATGTTTTAAAACCATGCACAATGACGGAGGAGTTGAGAGCCTGACTTATCCTACCCCAAACTGAAGTAGCCAGCAAGTTCAAAACAATTTAGTAAGCATCCCAAAAGCCTTCGGAAGGATGAACTAAAGTTCCTCTTACTTGAGAAGCAAGCTGTTTTTCTTCATGGCGTCTAAGAACACTTGCTGTGGGTGTACCTCCAGCACCCACCATCCTGCTGATTGAGAAGTTAGTCTCTCTTGACAGGCTAAGAACTTACTCTGCAGCCCTATTATCTGCTCCAAAGGGTATATATTTGATGGGAGATGCTGTTGTTACAGCATTAAGACTCCCAACCTCTGCTCAACCAGTTCCGAGAGAGCCAAATAGAAAGATATGCTTTGTCCCCGGCATCTAATTCTGGCCTTTTTATCACAGATTTTATTTCAGTTTGACATTCTTTATGCTGTTGTTGCCTTCTACCATGTTATAAATCCTTTTTGAGCCAGAAACTACTTCCAAGCCCTTCAGAAGCTAAGCTTCTCAGCAGAAGGTCTACAAATTCAGTCCATTACAGACCAGTAGGAGGGAGGGCCTTTATATTAGAACGAGACTGCTGTTCAAGATTTAGAGGTCTCTGTACATACATGCACACAGGGATAGGGGCTCCCTTGCCTACAGAGATTGGGATCACAATTGTTTGGGATGTGTGGATTTCTGTACATGCAAAGCATGATGCCTTTGAGATAGAACCCAAATCTAAGCAGGAAACTGTGTTCCATACGTGCCTTATACAAATATTAAGGAGAATATTTTATAGTATTTTTAACGTATATCTGCTTTGACCTTTACCAATGATCACAAACTGGGATTTCCCAATTGTAGTTGTAATAGCAAAAGATTTGTGTGTGTGTGTGTGTGTGCGCGCAGGGGGCAGATGTTCAGAGTAGGAATATACAGCCCATTATATTGTTTTAAATACTTATAAACAATAACTAAACACCACAAAAGCTTGAGTAAAATAAAAATAAAACTGAGGCATGCAAATTTTTGTATCTAAAGAAGCAAAAGCTCTCTGAAAGGATCAAATTAAGTCTGTACTCAGATGAAAAATCACCTTGGAAGGATTAAATGTTTTACGTGAGAAAAAAAGTTACTAATTCTAATTTTACTTCATTGTCATAAGAAAACAAAACAAAACAAAATCATCACCATCATCATCATCATCATCATCATCACCAAAACAACAGCAACAAAGAAACTACATCCTTTACCTTCTAGATCATTCGAGGAAGAATAATAGCAAGGCAGTGTGTGTGGACAGATTGAACAAGCTGATATTCATTGTTTGTGGTGCATGCCCCACCTGGGCGGATGAGAGCTGCAGCCAAGCGGCTGCTCTGCCTAACTCAATAGGTAACCTGAGCCACAGCAAGAATGCTTCAGAGTTTGATGAGCTGGAATGGATTTATTACGCTGGACACTTTCCTGCTTGACATAGCCTTTGTAGCTGACCCCTCCATGGCACCCTTTATTATACGAGCAAAATTGCATTTGCCTTCAAGTACAACAGAGGCTTGGTAGGAAATTAATTTTATTTTTAATTAGGAGCTGTTCGTGTCATCGGCCTCCTGTCTTGCTCTGTCAGCACACCAGAGCTCTGCATTCTACAGGACTTTTTACCTTTCAAGTAAAGCAGTAAAATCGGCATATTTTACGTAATGCCTCTTGTGTTGTACATGGGTGTGGTGTTTCCTCAATCTGCTATTTTTCTATTTCATTCAAAAAAAAAAAAAACCCTAAAACAATATTTTGACATTCAAGCAAAAAGAAAAAAAATAATAAAAGAATTTCAGCCATTAGAGCAATCTATCAATTTCTGGCTGAACACCAGACTCACCTGGAGAGCTTTTTAAAAATGCCCTGCACATGTCGTACCCACCACTATTTTTCTAAGGGTGCTCGGGAGAGCTAGTGCGCAGCCAGGCTTGAAAACCGCAGCGGCCAGAAGACTCGTCCATGCTAGGTGAGTTATATAGAGAGAAGTTTCAGAAATGATGTTGGGGGAAAATTTTATTCGCGGCTCAATTTATTTGAGGCTCTTCAGTAACATGTGTGACATTATATAAAATATTTCAAAGAAACTGCAACCTTGGTGAGTTTTAACTGCCAGCCAAAGCACACTGTAGACGTAGAACTCTAATGGTGTGTTGGTTAGTGTAAAATGGAGAGGCGTTTACCTCAAGTACTGAGTGCTTTACCCGAATGCTGAATTGCTTGGCTCGAGGGTACTCATTTGCGTGCGCACTGGAGAGACTCTGGCACTGTGCTGATATTTGTGTATTTTTATGAACTTTGAAAGAATCCCATACCTTCCTCACAGATGCCTTTCCCACTGCTAATTTTCCCCACGCCTGGTAGCACCGTAGTAGCCAGGGAAGGCTGCTCCTCAGACCCCACAGGACAGAAGTGGAGTTGAGACTGCTGAGACCGCGCACAGTTTGTGTCGAGAAGAACGCATGCGTGTAGCCGTTTCGGTTTTCTGTGCCTTCGAAAATGACCGCCAGCTGACCCTATCCAGGACTGGCCTCGCTGCACTGACACACTCGGAATAGTGACGTGAGGCTTCAGGGCTGACAAAATATTTTTAATGACACTGATGAAAAACTTGCTAATGAATGCTGTCAACTCAAAGAGAATCTGAGATTATTCGTTGCACCTGGAAACCTGAGCTCCTACAGCTTGTCTGGGATAGAAACTTCACAGAAGCTTTCCCCAGTTTAACAGGAAGTCCAGTAATGTGCATTATACGGCCAATGTCAATCCTTTAAAATGACGGGAAGTCTTAAAATCCCTGGACAATGACCAGCACTGGCTACGGTAAAGGGAAGACGGAATTTTCTTTTGTTATCTCCATAGACAATAATATCCTTACATTACTTATAGAATGTGGGAAAAAATACATGTTTGAAAAATATTTTAGGTGTGTGTCAGGAAGTTATTGATTTAAAAAAATTAATTTAATTATAATTATATATAATTATAATTGTTTTTTTTTTTCATTTTGATTGATTAGTTGTGATTTTTTTTCCAATTCAAAATAAATACTTTTGGATCTAGGTTTTAGTGTCTAATCTTACGTACTTTTTCTCAAGGACAGACTTCCAGCATCGCATAAGCATCTGCCCTACCCGGATCTACTCATGCCCCAGGAAACTTACGAGCACTGGGCCACAGTCACACGACCCAGAATGCAGTCACACTGCTCAGGTCCAGCCTTCCTCCAGAGTCAAGGCATCTGGGCTCCCAGACAAAAGAAGATAGGAGGAGAAGTAGGGAGTGACAGTAAAGGGAGGATAGGTGAGGGGGAGCAGACTGTCAAGATAGGGACTCAATGGTGTGAATGAGGGATGCTTGGTTAAACAACACTGTTCTTACATCAACAGTGATACACAGTTTCCCATTAAAAAGTCATATTATAGGGCCCGGAGAGTTGGCTCAGTGGTTAAGAGTACTGGCTGCTCTTCCAGAGGACCCAGGTTCAATTCCCAGCACTTCCATGGAAGCGCACAATTGTCTGTAACTCCTATTTCAGGGGATCCGACACCTTCATACAGACATATAGGTAGGCAAAACGCCAATGTACATAAAACATAAAAATAAATGAATTGTTTTTTAAAAAGATGTAATTAGAAAAAAAACATATTATAGAGCTGAGAAGATAGCTCAGTTAGTGTAGTGGTTGCCTTACAAGCATGAGGATCTTAAGTTGGAGTCCCAGAATCCATGAATGCTGTGCATGGTGGCAAGTGCTTATAACCCCAGCACTGAGGAAGTGGAGACAGGAGGATCATGAGGATTTACTGGCCAGCCAGTTCAATCTCATTGGTAAGCTTCAGGCCAGCGTGCCCGTCCACATGCTTGGGCACCCCACACGCTCACAGACATCCACAGATGCACAAAAGTTACACTCTAGCTGTAGCACAAATGCAATGAATACACAGTAGAGACTCCCATGCCACCTGGGCAGGGCCATCTCGCAAAGGGCAGCTAACAACTGGCATTGTGCGCGTTCTCTGGAGTTCACTCGGGACTAGGAGCATCAGCCTCCATGAGTGATATGCAATACCCAGGCCTCCGAGTCTCATCTCTCCACTGAATCATAGAGCGTTATGGACCTCCTGAGCTGACTCTGAGCCTCGTGTTTACACTTACATAGCTTTTCATTAAATGCAGTTTGAACGGCAGCCAGCTTCCTCGTGCGGTAGTGGTGGAGGCTAATGGTTTGCTCAAGTTCAAATTTGGGTTTTGTGAGACTTTTTTAATCTTAGAAGGCCAGGGTGACGGCTCAGTGGGTAAGGTACTTGCCGTAGAAGCACGAGCACCTAAGTTCAGACCCCCAAACCTCATGCAAAATACAAGGATGGCGGTGTGTACCAGGAGGACTCTAGGTGCTCACTGGCCAGTCAAGGCGACCAGAGTGGAAAACTCCAGGTTCAGTGTCTCAAAAAATAAGGTAGATTTCAAGAATAAAGAAAGACAATAGATGGCAACTTCTGGCCTCCACACATGTACATGTGATGGGTAAGCACACACACACACGCGCGCGCACACACACACACACACACACACACACACACGTACACGGGGGGGGGGGGGGGGGCGGGTAGTTTAAAGAATAGGGAAATGAAATCTATTTGCCAAGTATGTGTACCATATATAAGTGCCAAGTATTTATAACTGTATTTTCTTAAGTATCACAAAGGTACAGACATTGCCTCAGTTTACCCTAAGTCTTTAGAATGAGTAACCTGACAGAATAAGCTTCTACATAGCCACAACAGCCTTGTCATATCCTACACAGTAGGAGTAACCGTAGTACACATTTGAAAGTCTCCAATAATCCATGGTATGACTCTTAAAACCCAAAACAAAATCTAATGAGATATCTCTTTATTTTTGATACCAATTATTTAAGAAGCCAAACTTGATGCCTTCTAGAATACTCCACACTCTGCATTTCAACTGATTGCTTTTCTAACACTAGTATGTCTGTTCTATTGGTCTTTTGACCTTTCTGTAACTAGGGGATTTGATCTATACAAATAATCTTGCTTGATTAAATGTAAGCATATTTTATAAGCCATTCTAAATACCGACTTCGAACTCTGACGCTCTGACTTTACCATATCAGACTGATTTGTCTGCAGTACAACTCTCATGTTTGTCTTCAAGAATTTCCTATCCTTACAGGTGAAGATAAAAAGGCCATGAGGACCAGAGGGATTGCCTAAAGTCACACGATGGAACCATGTAAGATAAAAGAAAACTGGCAAAGCATGACTCACCCTACTCTAGCCAATCTTAGGACAATTAAAATAAGCGCAGGCCAGAAGCCTAAGACAGTAAGCAGGAGGACAGAGACTAAGATTCCTTCGTTAAGGTGAAATGATCTAGATGGAAAACACAGTTGAGACAAGAAGCAGGTTTACAGTCAATCGCTCTGTAGGACGTGCGCAGTGCGCTAGCACCAGTTGTTGGATGTCAAGGTGTCCTCAAACCCCTTCGGATGTAGGAGAGCCCAGACCCGAAGGATCATTCAAACTTGGTTGATTCTACTTCTAACAGCACTGTTGAGAAGTCAGCCCCCCTTTCTGTGTAACATCTCCGCCTTTCTCATTCAAATCTGTGTCTTCTCTCCTTAGCAGGTGCCCCTGATGCTTTTCTTTCTGCTTCCAACTCCCTTTAGTAGTCCTCCACAGATCTACAAGAGGATCAGGCTTTCTCTTTCCACAGACAGCTTAAAACCCCTTTGCAGTCACCCACTGTATTCATTCTAAAACCCACTCTGTTAATATAGCCAACTAGGCTCAGCTTCATATAGATTATGTCTTCCTGTCCAGTAACTTTGTGTTCTTTTCTCTATCCTTCTGTATTGGTTACTTTTCTTGTTGCTGAGACAAAGTACCTGGCAGAGTGATGGAGGGGAAGAAGGATTTAGTTTTGTTTCAGGTTTAAGAGAGGAGACAGTCTGTCACAATAGGAAGGCATGGGGGCAGAATGTCACTCCATTGGTCACACTGAAGCCGAGGGACAGAGGAAAGGTGAATTCTGATGTTCATGCATTCTCTCATTTTCCTTTTGGTTCACTTTGTACCCCAGCCCTAGGATGGGCCTTCCCACATTCAGGATGGGTTTTCACTCGTCAGTTAGACTTCTTTGGAAATGTCTTCACTGACCGTACCCGAAGATGTGTCTCCTAGGTGATTCGCAATCCACTCATCACGCTCAGATGGCTTCCTTTGTTGAAGAAATGCACCATGCTCTGCTTTGCCTGCAGACAATTGTTCAACTTGTTCCCTCTGTCCAGAAGGCTTCCCTTGAGTTCTGGGACACAGCCGACCACCTGTCCTTTGCCAAGATACTTTCTAATCTTCCCATCAGATGTTCTTTTTTCCCTCAAATAAGTCTTTTCTGACCTTGAAATCCCTTCCGGAGCCCTACCATCATGCTGTGCACTTTAATTTCACAGGACTTAGCATCATCCATCTTCTATATGAGATTTATTATTATCCTCACGGGCCTCAGAGCTGTATGAGCATTGGCACGATGCGATTTCAGTCCCTTTCTCAGGCCATTAGTGGGTTTTACAAAGTTGCTGTTGAATGAGTGCTATTGTTGTGAAGCCACTGGAGTCTCGTACATAAATTAAATACGTAATAGGCCTGAGCACAAGCCATCAAACCAAAACACTAGGTAAACGAAGCTACAGCTGAGAAACTGGAGCTACAGTATGGGTAGGATGCAGCCATAATGAAGGCTTTATTGGGATGCTTCTGATAATTCAACAATAAGCTTTGTATTTTAGGAATTTTAAGGGGCAGTGTTCCCCGTCTCGTTGGGTCACTTTTCTATATCTGGCAGCATTGATTTTGAGTCTTAGAAATATTTCCTTGGTAAGTGTAGCCACCATTTCCCTTTGTCTCACCGCAACCTCTTACCATCTAAAGCACCTTCTAGAAAGTCAGTTCTCACAGCGGCGGTATGAAGCTTCTTAGAGTTCAAGGAAGAACCATCCTCATCCATGACTAATTTTGTCTGCTAATAAATTCCAATGTTTTAACCTCCAAGTTTATACTCATGTCTCTTAAGAGTTTCAGAGCATTGTAAAATCCTGATACACTCCAAACTGAACTCACCTCCGGTTCCCGCTTCTGAAACATCCTTTCATCTTTCTTACCATACCATACAGCATCGTTTTGATGCAGGAGCTAGTTCTCTGTAAGGAGTCATGGAAACGGGAACATTGAGCAACCGCATGTTATTTACACACGTCGCAGTGGAAATGGACACTGGAGTTAAAAGGAAGGGTAAGAGTTAAAACAACCAAATCGGGAACACTAGGGATAAGAAACAAAGCTTGTAACTGGCTACAAGACAGCCAAGTGGACCTGGGGAAAACCAGACAGACAGACTCAGAGAAGCAAGGCCAGTGTGGACAGGCCTGATGACTCGCTTCCGTAAGACACCACTGCTCTTCTACATCCTTGCTCCTAATTCAGCTAATTGCAGCAGATAGCCTCAAGAAAGCCTCTGCTTTTTCCAGGAAAGAGATGGCAGACCTGTGGATAACAAGTTAACTAAGAACAACCATAGCTGCTTCTTGGTGAGAACAAAAGGAGTTTCCTATAATTAACAGCAAGTGAGACACCTTTAAGGTCAGAGGATAGTGATGTCAGCCATGACTAACAGCTAGCCTACAGTCAAGGTCAACATCTAACAAAGCAGGACTCATGGGGGAGGGAACAAAGGAAGGTTTCAACTACTCATAACTGAGTGAGCGATACATGAACAATGCATGATCAACTCTGGGCAGGTCAGGGGACACGCATAGAGCGTGTGTACCTTCCATTGGCTCAGCCCACGACAGCACAGAGAACTATGAAATCTCAGCAACTACCTCAGCCTTTGTCTAGTTCCTGTGACAGGAACCTATAAAACTCTAGAAAAGGAATTCACTGCTTTGTTTTGTTTTTCTTTCTTGGGAATCCTTGCCACTTTCCTTAATTTCTCATTGTTTCTTAATATCTCTTTATAAATCTTACTTCTGTTTTGCTTATGCCCATGAGTACCCACATCTTTAATCATTGGTGTTCCGTGACCAGAAACTCGAAAGTTACCGTCTCAATTTAATCTTTGGTGTACACTAAGTGTGATGAGAAAGGTCCAGCCTCAAAACAACAGCAGCGGCGACAAAACACACATACCACACACAAAAACAAGAAAACAAAATCCATTTGATAGCATTGTTCATTCAAACAGAGAAGAGAAGTAGGAAAACAAGGTGCAAAATTGAATGCGACTATAAAAACGCCAGAGTCAGGGTGGTCTCCACTTACAAAGGTTCAGAATGATCTTGGGTCTAGACACTAGACAGTCATAGCAAACTAGGGATCCCAACCCATTTTTTTTTTTTGTTTGTAAAACAACCATGTTGCTAAACTATACACACACACACACACACACACACACACACACACACACACTTCAGCTCCTGGATTTTCAGTTTATGAATGGATTTATCCAGACATGGCCCCCTTGGAAATTGGGCTGCATCTGCATTTCTAATGTTGACTGTGTACAGTGTGTTCACAGCTAATATTCATGAGTAACCTAATGGAGTTCTCGTGATTCTGTGAAGGCACAGTCACCTACGTTTTTATCTACAAGGAAGCCAACACAGAGAGACAGGTCAATATCACCTAGAGAGGAAGTGGCAGAGAAGAATCTAAACTCAGCCCTATTCTACTTAAACACCCTGGAGCATTCCATTCTGTTCCACTGCACCTAATTATCCGCTGCAACCTAGAGGCCCTTTCTCAGCACCTGCTGTCCTCGCCTTCACTCTGCCTCACAGGGTTTCAAGCTAGGCGACTCCTTATGAGCTTGAAATCAATGCTGCACTTTCATCTTATTTGTTTCAAGGATCAGCATGCAATGCATACAGCAGAAAGTTCCTGTGGAAAGGGAAAGAACGGAGGGAGGGCTTGCTGATCTGCTCAGGTAGGTGAAGGGAAGACTTCAGTCCTCTGAGTACCCGGTTGAGAAGGAACAGTGCATACCCTGTGCAACCTGTGCTAGGTTATTTTCCATCTGTTTGCAAGATCAGTTGAGGTAAGGAAGTGAGAGGGAGAAATTGACATATGGCCTCTAGCTCTTGAGAGATTTGAGAGCAGAGAAGGAGAAGACACAAAGTTTCCATGTTAAGAATCCCATCCAGGACTTCATATTTTTAAAATTATTATTAATGGATTCTAATTTGGAAATGATCAAGCTGAGAGGCAAAGGTCAAGAGGAAAGCTCTATTGCATGCTTACTTCAAGGGCCCTCACATGCTCGAGGAAGAATTTTGTGTCGTTTCTGTGCCCCAAGGTCTATTACTTCTTCAATGTTCTCCAAGTTCACAAACTGAAACTTTTAATGACTTTCCCTTTCTTTTTTACTTTCCTCAATGAGCAAAAAACTTCTTCACAGCAAATAGGTCTCAACATAACCCTAGTTTCCATACAAAAATATCTCAAGGGGAGGAATGTCTAATATGTTCTTGCCATTCCTATCCCATAATTCCTACGTCCTCCTACCTCTTGAATCTTAAGAGTTAAAAATAAACAAATTAAATGAGAATTATAAATAACATGAATGAAAAACATGATTAAGGAAGACAGAGTTGCTAAGAGTTATCTCAATGTGAACAAAAAGTGAACAATGAGTACTTCGTACTACGTTCACCGTGTTGCTGTTAGTCCTGGGAGAAAAGCATATCTCCTCTTGAATTCAGGGATCACATTCTCATGGTGATGATCTGTTCTTGTGTCTTCAACCCCCTCTTCGCTTCCAGGCTTCCTGGTAACACCTAAACTCACACAACCCTCTGATCATAAAAGGAAGCAAACACAAGGACTGCGCCCATATTGCTCCTGAGCTGTGGACGGCGCCCGTATTGCTCCTGAGCTGTCCCCTACTCTTCTCTTCAACCAAACAACACACTGTGTTTCCTCTGAGTCCTTGCTTCTTGATCACTTCTCAACCTGCTGCTCCCTGGCTGGTCAAGCAGCCCCTCCAAGATCATTAGACACTCCGTAGCCCCCTTGCTACCAAGTCCTTGGGACATTGTTCAGTGGGCTGCTGCTGTAGTGTCACAGCTCCTCCAGCACTCTGGTCCCGACTTCTTCCCTGGGCTGGGCATGCTGGACTCTCCTTCTCAGATACCCTCAGTCTGCCTGACCTTTCTAGGACAACCTTTCTGAACTGTCTTCCTTCTTGGATCATCATTTCTCTTGTCTTGTTGGGATTCTTTCCTGGGCTCCTTTCTCTCCACTTCCCATGCGCTTTAGCAGATGAGTTCTGCATCTGTGGCTTCAAATCCGTTGTAAATGCTGATACACTCTCAACCTTCATGTCTGGATCTTGGTTTTTGAATGAAAGAAAGACCTGGATTGAATTATGGTTGTACTATTCATGGGCCGTTTGCCTTGAACACGGCACAGATTGCTGGACCTCAAGTTCTTTCACCTTAAGACAGTAAGGAAAGCTCATAGATGACGTGGTTGTGGGACCCATCCGAGTTAGTACAGCTGCTCTTCTAGCCACCTCATCTATAAAAGATTATCCAAGCCACATTTCCAGACCTTCCTCCATTTTAATGTGAAAAACTTAGCAGTAAGGATAAAATGAAAAAGCTCAAACCTGTAACTATGTTTTGCTGTATTACTCGTGGAACCACTTGCTGGTATGCATTTAAACGCAGGGAAATGTCAAAAAGCAATCTTGTTTATATCTGCACTGGATCAGTATTTTAATGATTTAGGGAAGGGTCAGACAGATCCATGGACTGTGGTCATTTCAAACCATGGACTGTGGTCATTTCAAACCAATCCTATGGACAGTGTAAACCACTGAAAATATCCATGATTCTTAGGAGCTTCTAGAGAGCAAGGGTTGGCATTTCCTGTAAAAAAACAATGCTCAGACACAAAGAGCCAGGAAAGGCAAATGCAGAAGCACTGATCCTATTCTCTGGACTCACTTGGTCATATTCTATTTTGTTTCCAAAATCCTCTTAGGATATTACACTGAGTGTGTTTTAATCTACTTTGCCCGAAGGGTATTCCATCACCTTCTTATCCAGAAGTTTCCATCAATTATTTGTTGAGTGACATATGTTTCGTTCAGGCACTGTGCTATGCACCAAGGAGAAAATGGAAAAGACTGACACAATCTCTATTCCCCGGAAGCTTCTTTCTGGTGGGAAGAGATACAAATTTGACAGGTAAGAAGAGCCAACATGCTGAGAAGTGTGCTACACGCAGACTCTGCAGAGGCGAGTTCCCAACAATAAGCCTCTAGGAACTGGCAGGAGGCAGTGTTCCTACAGCATCCTGAGGGACACAGAGAGTGGAACAGGAAGCCATAGAAATGGGCCTTGTGAGCTGGGCACCAGCCATGACAAAAGCCACCTTTTGAAAAGCAGTGATTTTTTTGCTGCTTCAATCACTTTCCATGGTACTTTTCAAAGAGCACATCCAGGCATCTGTTTAGCGATTGTGGCTAGCACTGTTTACTAACCAGGTAGGATGGGAAACATCAGAGTAGGCTGCGTGAAGTAATGGTAAGTGGCACTTGTGAATCCTCCATTCCCCTTACAAGTGTGTGTGTGTGTGTGTGTATGTGCCTGTGTGCATGTGTGCATGTGCATTGTGAGTGTGTGCATGTGTGTGTGCACGTGCATGTTCATGCTCAGGGGTTCTCAAACCTAGCACTAATGACACTCTGAGCCTGGTGAGCCTTTGTTGAGGAGGCTGTTCATGGACTATAGTGCGCGGAGCAGCATTGCTGGCCTCTATCATATATCCATACTACATTCTTACACGTAGTCCAGAAAATGAGGCCATGGCTCCAGACATTGCTAGATAGCTCCTGGTGAACAAAACCTTCCCGAGAGAACAACTGAGTTACATTCCTGAAAATGGATTACGGTCTACAGATATCGAAAGTCACCAAATTCTTAGGTGGGGTTTATAACCTCCTGTGCTCTTTCTCCATGATCATTTTCCACTCGTTACCCCTAGAGTGGATTTTCTCCAGCGCCTCCCCTCCCTCCCCTCCAGTCTCTTTTTTCTCCTACTATGTTTCTCTACCTCTCATCCCTTCTCCCTTTCCTCCCTTACTAAAATATCAAAACCAAGCCTAGTCTCTAAATAGCATTTTGGAAATGTGTGGATCGTTACCTTTGTAGACAGGGCCCCGTGGGGAAGTGCAGCAGCATTTGCTTAGGTAGCAGGGGCCTCCCAACGCACTGCTCTTGCTTAATGACTGCCAAACAGGTGTGAGTTTCTGGATCTAGGACCCCTTGTTCTCTCTCTCTCTCTCTCTCTTTCTCTCTCTCTCTCTCTCTCTCTGTCTTTCTCTGTGTCTATCTGTCTGCCTGTCTTTATCTGTTCTACCCTATTGTTCTTTATATATATATTATGTATATTAAGAAACTAGAGGCTGTAGTAAACATAATAACCATATCCTCTGGCAAAGCATTTGGAAAACGAGGTGCAGGTACAGGAATCCAGAAGACATTAGGAAACACAAAAGAACAGAGGTGCTAGCAGCATGGGAAGCAGAGGGGTGACCCACCAGGAACTTTCCTTCTCCAGTTTCTCCACTTCCTCTGAGGTGATGTCGCCCTGCTCCCTGCTGTGTGCATCTGCTGTCAGTCTCACTGACCCCTCCACACAGGGGACTCCTAGGTTACACACTGTTTGCTCTCTTGGGGTTGTGACGCTCCCTGCCGTGTGTCTGCACCCTGCTTTCTCCTTGTCTCCTGTTGTTTCTGTGTCCATCAGCTCTTGCTCTCCCTTTAATCACACTTCCCTGCATATGTTCATTTTTTCCCCCATCTTGTCCCCTCTTCTTCCTGTCTCCTTCAGTCCCTTCTTCCTCCCTGGACAGAAGAGAAAAGCTTCTTGTTATGCCCCACAAACACTTCCAATTCTTCCTTACCCCGAATATTCTACAAGCATGTGACAGGCAAGCAGGCTGAAATAAATAGTTATTCTTCTCCCTGCAAGCTTATTAAAAATGCAACTGCACAACACAGCTCGCTCTCTGCTTGCTGGCTGGTTCAGCTCTACTGGAGCACAAATTTCTGGAGACGATGCAGGTCACACACCTCCTAGGTGTGGATGCTCTTTGTGGCCAGTCAATATTTCTTTTAAAGGAAATGTCACCAGTCATACAGGTGAACTATGTCTCTGGCTCTCCGGCTAAACTCTTGAACCTGCTTGAATACACACATGCTGTGCTTTCTATCTCTTTGTCCGACTGCCCCAGCAAAAGTACCATTATGCAGACTTCATTGTCTTTCTCTTGCTCATTTGCCTGTGGGAGAATAGGAAGTCTTTCAAATGGGCTGTGTTTGTGGTCGTTGTGGTTCCACACTGGTCCACCTGGTCCCATTAAGAGACAATGAAACCACCATGTATTTGTTTAGGCTTTTCTGAACGTTTGCACCATTATTCCCTTAGCAGATTGTAACAAGTCCAAGAGGAAAGAAAAGGAGGAGGCAGCAGGAGAAGGGAGGTGCTCAGAAAGAACTGTATATGACTAACTACTACCAGCTTTGCACCATTAAGGGCTTTTATAACCTTGATTTCACTTAGTCATCATGGCAGCCATGAAAGAGGCACTCTGCTGATCCATGAAGCTTCCCCAGTCAGGGTACAGTGGAGCTGTACTCACTCACTCATATGACCGTGGTACCCAAAACACTGTAGTGTAGAATCCTGGGTACTTTAAACTGCAGGGATTTGAGGACATGGCAGAATTAGAAAGATCTCTGATTTGTCATGAGTTTCTTCCATGTAATGAGTCATAGCATCTCAGAAGAACTGTCTGACCTTCTCCTTGAAAGATCTGAAGGCCTCCCATGAGCTCTTTGACCCCAGAGAAGCACCCAGGCACCAGCATCCTGCCTGCCTCCACCTATTCTGTTACCACCAACCAGATGAGCCTTTCCCTCTCCAGCCTTCCTCCCATGGTGGCTCTTCATCAAGGCACACATGCTGTGTGCATGCAGAGCTGTTTCTTGGAGCACTCCTTTCTCTATGGAAGCCCATGACCACACAAAACCTACTCTATGCACATGCATGCCTTCCTCCTGTTATCTGTCTTTCCTATTTTTATTCTCTCCTAGCCAGAAACCTTGAAAGGTCGAGAGAAACCTACCTCCATCTCAGTTTCTGAAGGCCATGAAGAGATGAAGAGGAGATATCTCACTCCAAATTCTGCAGATAAAATGAGGAAAAATTGACGAAAAGCTGGAGAAATATAAAGATCCCCACTAACGCCAGTTCGCAGTTCCCCGTGGGTCCTGGTGGAGAAAGGAGGGCAGATATTTCTCCTCGTCCTTTCCTCTTTACACTTAGATTAGAGGGAGAGAAATATTTGTTTAGAGTGTGACTCTGAACGTTCCCATGTCGCATTAAATTTATATTAAATATATGTGTATACTTTTCATAATTTGTTTTCTGTCACAGCTGTGACGTTGGCCTTTCTCTTCCTTCTCAATGAACAGTACAGCTGTGGGTTGTGCAGCCTGACTGGGAGATAGGCTCTGCCGTGAATTCTTCCTTCCACAGGATCTCTGTGCCGTGGGCAGGGGCAACATCATTAGCGTAAATGTTCTCTGTAAGAACCACGCATACCATGCGGGTCACACCCTCGGTAGAACCCAAGGAGACATCTAACAGCAAGAAGGAAGTGTGCCCCCGAGTTCAAGAGTTCTGTCAGAAATCACATTTTGAGCTTTTAAATCCTGTGCCAGGCAAGTCCTCCCAGAATAGCCCTGCAAGTCTCTGAGCAGGGAAGGTTCTCGGAGTTTCGGAGAAGATATGCCTGATGATAACGCACCCTTGCTCCCAGTGTGAGCGCAAAACTGGTGCCGGGCCACTCTGCTGGCCCACTGGCCTCATAGCCGCACATCTGGGATGGCATCTTGGGGGGCATTTTGCCTGTAATGGTGGCACGTTGCCTCTAATAGCTGTTGCTGTTAGGATGTGCAGAGCCAGATTCTGTGCCCCCGCTTCTAGTGGGAATGTCTTGTTCTTCTGGCCTTGGGGAAGAGTGAACGAGCTCATTGCCTTCCATTCTGAGGAAGGAAATGTCCCTGAGGCAGAGAACAGTGAGGTGTATGTTCCTTTCCCCCCACTGTGAGAATGAGGAGACTCGGGGTCACAATATATTCTGTTCCCGGGTCCCCACAAGCAGAAACACTGCCAAAGGGAGCCAGTGGTGTGGATCCTATAAAGAGGCCACTTAGAACTGGGAGTGTAGGGTGAGATAATGAGGGGAGGCAGGAAAGCACTCGGCAATGCGATGGTAGGGAAATTATGACATCTGTGGCCCTGCCTGGTCTCTAGTCAATAAAGCACACAGCCCCAGTAAGCTTCTGCTTCCCCAGAACCGCTAAAGACAGTTCTGGTTTGACTAAGGAGAAAGACCTGGAAAAACACTGTATAAGAATTCAGCACACACTGAAGTTGACCGGTCAGCTCCCTTCACCCTCAACAGCATACGCTGTGGATGCAATCAGAGGCCACCCTTCAACTGTCCCCACCCTCTGTGCATTTCCCTCTCCTGATGCCCTTTTTACAACCAATTCTGTACTCAGTAAAGAAGGTTTTCCACCTCTGGAAACTAACTCAAAAAGGGAGAGCTTCTCTCTTTAAAATCACATTGCTGGTACTCATCTCTGCTTTTCAAGAGCCTAATGTTTATACCTTCCTTTTCTGACCTAGTCTAAGAAGATGGCTCTTTTCCTCTTCTGGGAGAGGAGAGTGCCTGCTAAGCTCAGGATCACTGAGGTACACACAACAGAAGCAGCAGCTATGCAAAGTGCTTGGTTGGGGAAGGCTTCCTACCTTGCAAGCAATCTTATTCTTTGCATTCATGGAACTTAAATGAAAGCATCGAAATAAAAGAGCAAACCCTCTAGTACAAAGGTTTAGATTGACAGTGTGAGTAAGCTGATTTTTCTAACTCACTGTCAATAAAAATCAACCATAAATCACAGAGTGGACATCCAACATCAGGACATCCCTTCAAGTGCACTCTGGGACTAGGTTTCCCCATCATTTGGGATTGTTGTCATATAATTTCTAATTTCAGTGTTGTCTAAATATGCTACTAACATGTTAATACAAACGTAATATTTATTCAATTGCAATCTTAATTTTATTTTATTCAGCTATTGAAAAAGAGAAAAAATCCTTATTAAGGTAATGTGCTATTAAAACATTGAATGGCATGCCGTACAAATCAGCTCAGGCATTGTATGAAGAATAGCATGATCTTTGGAACACAATTGTACTCACTATTAAATTCAATATAAAATATTATTCTTAGAAACATCACCCAGAAAGCTAATAAGGGAACATGTAGAGAAAACACACACACACACACACACACACACACACACACACACACACACCACCTTCAGTTACAAACTGTTTTATCACAGCTTGTGAGAGGCTTGGTGGTTGTTTGTTTGCTTGTTTTTATATGTCTGTGCTTGCAAACAAAACCAAAACGTCTATAAGGAGAAAGGATTTATTAAGTAAATATATATAAAAGGTTAAATTATTAAACTAGGGAGAGACACAGATACGTATAACACACACTAGATAAGTGCTGGAAAACCAAAGTACAAGTGGAAAATCAAAGTACAAGAGAGAGAAAGCATAAGGAAAAGAGATACAGAAACTATAGGACGGGATGTCTGAATGGTCCAAATGACAACTTTATCCAAGTAGAACAATTCTGTAACAGATGCACATGTTCCTGGTGTCCTCTCACACTGCAGATTCCTGGGTTTACCGAGAGAAGCATCTCAAGTGATGACAACCCCTCCATCCATGCACTTTCCCCCACCAGCTGCTACGGATAAGGCAGTGATGGCTGTGGTTCCTACAAGCTCAGCCTTAGAAGCTGATGGAGATACCAACAGCAGAGTGCTAGATTTAGATACCTTGCATTCATCTAGACATCAGGACTGTAGAACTAGATACAGTCTGTATGGATTACTTTTCTATTGCTGTGATATTAAAAAATGATCAGATCAACTTATAGAAGGATGAGTTTGTTTGGGCTTATGGTTCCAAGGGAATAAGAGTACATCAGGACAGGAAGGCAGGGCGGTAAGTAGCAGGCATTGTGGCCTGAGCGGGAAGCAGAGAGCTCACATCTGTAATTGCAAGCACGAGGCAGAGAGCAAACTGGGAATGGCACAAGGCTTTTAATCTCAGAACCTGCCTCCAGCGACACACTCCTCTGAGCAAAGCCATCTCTCTTGATCTTTCCCAGACAACACCATCAACTGGGGACCAAATGTTCAAATATCTTAACCTATGGGGAACATTCTCATGCAAGCCACTACATAGTCTCAATTAGGAAATAAAGAAGAAATGCCCAGCTAATGCCTATAATCCCAGGACTATGTAGCCTGGCCTACATAGCAGGCTTTGCGTTAGAAATGGATTAAATAAACGAATGAATGAATGTATATTGTCCTGTGTCGTGAGGGTACAGAGGTAGGAAGAATGGCCATAGGAAAAAAATTATAAAATGATAATTTTGCAAGAGGAAGAATGGTGGACTCATAATCTAATTACATTTGAGGGAGATCTGTAGATAATGGAAAGAGCATGTGCAAATATCACAGTTATAATCCGGCAGCCAGAGACCTGAGTTCAATCTGCCGACACACTTCGTGAGCAATCTACCCGAAATTCTGAAGAGTATCAAGTTAGGCTGAATTCAGGTGGGCGTTCTCTCTAGTCTTGTCTAGACATCTTTCTATCTAGTCATCTGCAGAGTAAGTAAGGGGCTCTGACAGTTTTGCCTGAGCACAATCACATCAGAGAAGAATCGCTTTGCTGACGCGATGTGGGTCCGTACAGGCTCTCATTTTCCAGCAGGCTGTTCTGAGCTTGCTAATACAGCCGATGGGCAGGATTCCAAGAAAATAGTAGGAAGCACACAAGAACTGGCTTCTTTTCACTTCCGCTGCATTGTGTCTTTTAAGAGCATCGCAAGGCCAGTGTGTATTTAAAAGGGAGTGAAACAGAGTTTACCTGCTGACAGGAAGAGTGGCAGGGCAGGGGCCCACAGCAAAAAGGAGAGGAAATGAAGAGGCGAGGGAGGCAGGAACAGCAGCTCAGCTGGTAATAACTAAGCATGCATTTCTGGCTAGCAGGAGCCATCTAGAGCCAGTGCACACCTACGCTCTAGGTGACCTGTGTCCACTGTGGCCCAGGTGATCCTCAGCACCTCTCCTTGATTTACAACCAGCTACCCCAGGACTCTTGCTTTTCTACTTGTCCTCACACAGGCTCAGGGACAGTACACTAACTTTAGATGTGATCTACGTGACATCTGTGGGGGCAGCTTCCATAAAGTCAAAAGGCAGAAGGCATAGATAGTGCCTCGAACAGAAGAAATTTTAGGGCTTGAATTCTTTCAGCATCTGCATCAGCTAGCAGTGAACATGCTTGAAGATCTTCCTGACATACAAATGGCCGCCAATAATTAATTTTTAAAGAATTGCATCTAGAAAGCTGTCAGGTTCCAACATAGTTTCCCTCTGGCCTACAGTAATGTAATAATGTTTCCTAGTTCAAATAAATAACAAAATAACCAGAGCTTCCTATACTTTTCATTTGAAGAGTCTCAAAGCAAGCCTAAAGGATATATGACTGTCAGTTCTATTTTATAAATCAATAAGTTGTAGAGGAAAGAGAAAAAAGATCTCCATCATCTCAGGTTCATGGCTAAGGTACCTATAAGAAAAGAGATCATCATCAACAACAATAAAGCCTAAAGCTTACTGTTCTGTTGCTGTGAAGAGATGCCACGGCCAAAGCAACCTATAAAAGAAAACATTCAGTTCAGTTAGGGCTGGCTTACAGTTTCAGATGGCATGGAGCACGGCAGCAGATAGACAGGCATGGTGTTGGAGCAGTAGCTGAGAGCTTTTACAAGGGCGGGGTTGGTACAGGTTTTCGAAACCTCAAAGCTCACCCCCAGTAAGAGACCTCCTCCAACCAGACCACACCTCCTAACCATTCCCATGACTGTTCTACCATCTCAGAACTAAGCATTCAACTCTATGAGCTTAAGGGCACGGGGGTGCGGGGGGAACATTCTTATTCAAACCATTGCATTTACTTAGCAAGTTTAACCTGGCACAGAATCCTTCAGAAATGAAAACTCCAAGAAACAGAAGTTCCTAAGCATTTCTATACTATGTTTGGTGCAGGAATGGACAGTTGTGGAAATGTGTAACTGGACAACAGGAGTATGACAGAACTGCCGAGAAAGTGGGCATAGCTGTTCGTTCTGATTTTTGGCTGTTCCCATGCTTCTCTGTGGGTTGCTGTTCCTTTCCTTAGGATATAGTGATTCTTTCTCTATTAAAATAAATTTAACTTTCTAATCTTGGTAATTTCATACATGCATACAATATATTCAGATAATATCCCTTGCCCCGCCCTTCAGTTTCTCCTAGAGCCCCACTTCCTGCCCCAACTTCATGCTGTCACTACCTCCCCTTCCTCTTACTTTTAAAATCCACTGAGCCCAATTAGTGCTGCTCATATGTGCACTGGCATAGGTCACTGTCCCGTAAAGCACGAGCAACCTACCATGGACCACACTGCTGAAAAACACTGACTCTCTCCCTCCTCCAGCGGTCATCAGTTGCCAATAGTGCCTAAGCTAGGTGAGCCTCCTGAGACTATTTCCTTTCCATGCCAGACTGGAGACTGGCTTGACCTTGTGCAGATCTCATGCCAGCACCCACAGCTGCTGGGAGTTCATGAGTGTAACAGCCCTGTCCTATCCAAAGGCACTGGGTCTCAGCAATCTCCCCCTGACCGTGCCTCTTAAATCTTTCTTTCTGATCTTTCATGATGTCCCCCAGCCATGCAGGGAATATTGGGGTTTGCAATGTAGATGTCCTCTTTAGGACTGAGTGCTTGAGTATGGGGACTCTCTTTCAATGACGTACCTTCTAACCTCTTTCAGGGAAAAGTGGCAAGAGCAATTTTGAAAGCGACCTTTCTTCTGCTAATTTTTTAAAAATGCCCAAGTGTCTTTCTTTGGAATCGGGAAATAATTAGTATTTATCTCTTTTAGTCCATTCTTAGAAAGAGTGATACTGTTGCTGCAGATGATGGTGATTGATAATGATACTGTTGATGTGAGCAACTCAAGAGATTTGATACTGGTGAGTCTGGAATAAAAGTATTTCTGGGGGAAAAAAAATTGCTAACCCACCATTGTTTTTTTTTTAAAATCTATGATTATAGAGTGAATATATCAAACATAAAATGATTGTTTTAAGTAGGTTGAGGGGTTAATGGTGTGTGAATGGCACTGATAAATTACATACACATACACCATGTATACAGAACTGCACTAGGAGCTAGTGATGCAAATATCGATAAAACAGACTTCTTCCAAAACCACATAATTTCAAGTAGAAAATACATCAAAGAGAAAAACACAAGGTGGAGGATGGGGGCGTGGCTCCGCGATAGAGTGCACAAGGCCTGCATTTTTATCCTTAGCATTGCTAAATAAATAAATAAATAAATAAATAAATAAATATGCAGATTTGTGGACTATGGGGTGGTAGATAACATTTGATAAGCAATTAGCACCAGCTAAAATGAGCCTTGCATGTCTCAGATGATTTAATAACTGACAATGATCTGAGTAGATTTACTGCTATCCCTATTTTACAGAAGCAGAAACTGCGGGAGCAGTGCGGGGGAACAGCAGCCAGCATTGGAGCGTCAGGACTCAGCCTACTGTTTAGCAAGGCAACAGCAGGTTTTTACCTTGGCCTTCCAGGGGATTGTCTCCTGAAGGCCCTTTGCATTGCTGGGCCTTCTCATGCTTGTTGCTACCATGGTCTCCTTATCTTGTGGCTTGAAATTTCTGTGGAGGTCTCTAAACCCTCACTGGGCAGTGTTGCTGGCACATATAAAACTGGTGATGATTTTCCCTCAAGCAATGTCTCTTGGGCAAGGCAGTGCCACTCAATGGAATTCGTGACTCTATCAAAACTCCAGAAAGAACAACTAAAAACATGTATAGCTAAAAACAGTAGGTGTTTTTGAGAAGTGCTGGGGAACAGCAGCCAGCAAGAAACGGAGACAAACCAAGGGCCTCTAGATCACAGAGCAAATAATGACAAAACTGAGGCTCTAACACAGGGAGTGCACCCGAGGGGCCACATCTTCTATGTGGGATTCTTACCCTTTTTAAAGACTCAATGAGCAGATAGTGACATGATGAAGATGTGTAGTAGGAGAGACGAGAGCAGAGTGGAAATGCTCGCCAAGGGTGTATATGTAGCAGCTGGGGGTAGGTTTCTTTCAGACTCAAGGTAGGGAGGCAGAGAATCTAACACAGGCAAAGCAATGTCATAAAGAGACCTAAAGAATATGTCAAGAGACAAGGAATAGAAGAAGTTCATTTCAAGGGAAAGTTACAACAACTATGAAGTCTAAGGCTCTTCTGGAAATATCTACAAGAACTCAACATGGGAGACTCATCACATTTTCCCTTCATAAAAATGTGATGAAGTGCTTCCCTGAGAAAAATGGAGTCATGGCTGGATCCTTCCATTATCTCACTCATTCTTAGAACCCTGTCCCACATGGTCCCTTGTGAAGGGATAGTGCCTCCCCTTCCAGCTGGACAACCAAGAAGAGATGACTTTGAAGTGAGGTTGTAAATTAAGAGTAAAACCTCGCAGTCCCCGGGCAAGGGGAGAGAATGACAAGCTGGCAGCCAGGATCTGTCTTATTCACACTGTCCTCAACAAGGTCTTCCCAGCATCCTGCTGGCCCTAGGGTGAGCCAACCTGTCTACTTTCCCCACTTTTATACCAAGGGATGGGGGGAGGGAAAGAAGGGAAAAGGGAGGGAGGGAGGGACAGGGGAAGGAAGGAGGGAGCAAAGGAGGAATGAACTTGTATGCTAGCCACAGAGTAGATGCTTCTCTCGTGGGTCCTCATTTAGTTTTGACAAAAATTCAAGGTAGTTTGTCACAGTCTAATTTTCTAAATGCTAAAAACATCGTCTTTATACAAATATATAAAAAGCATGTGTCAAGTTTTATGCCGCTCATTACTAAGGAAACTAGGGGGATAAAAAAGCCCATGCATGTTATAAAAACAAGAATTATAATCATTCTAAGGAAAAGAAGAAAAAGAAGCCAAGGAGGCATTGCTAAGTTGCTTGCAGAAGCAGTTAATGATAAATAAGACAAGAGAGCTAGAAGTTTACCAATTCTCTTCTGCACTGGGCAAAGATACACATTGGCACATCATTCTGTGTTTATGTTATGGAGACAAAGCTAGAATCTAGCCAATCCTTATCTGGCTTTCAAACATGCTTGGTAGAAGACACTGCTAGCCTGGCACTGAAAGTTCACTTTGTGGTCTCCCGGTCCTGTGTTTGGAAGTTTTCATTGACAGTAGGTATAATATATGCCCATTTTACAGATGTGGAAGCTGAGGTTCAGAGAAGTGAAATTTATGACTTGTGACTACAAATATGTTGGAAGAACCTATAAATGCTAAAATTGTATCCCATAGGCCATATTTACTACATCATAATATACATATCTAGATGCATGAGGGACACGCAATAAATATTTCTAAGTTGAGAAATCAGATGAGAACTGGCATGTTCCTGGTAGTATGGCAGCAGGCATATGGACATAGAAATCACATAGAAATTAAAATTTTAGCTAAATAATTAAGATTAGGTAATATTTATCCCTTAAGTAGTTAAATTACTCACTAACCAATCTTGCACACAGAGGAAAAGGAAGATCATTGAAATGATGTTCTTTCAATTCTCTATCAGCTCACACACCCTAGTAATGGTCCTGATGTAGGTGCCCATCCTGGTTGCCCCTCTACCTGGAAGCTGGGTTGTCTAGGGTGCTACAAATGTAGCCTCTAGGCTCTTGTCTTACAAAATATGTCGACAAATCCTTTCAATCAGATACTAGCTACTGGGAATTCTAGTTCCACGGGCTCCACTGTCCGTAGTATATAAGAGAAGTATTTCATTTCAGGGCATATAAAATTACTATGTTTTGGTTTTCCCTTAGGAATGGCAAGGTGCTATTTCAGATGACCCGGGTGAGTTCGTGATAGGTAATGATGTCATGTGTTCAAGACGGAAAATTATCTGTGTCATTCTGAGATTAAACTGACTTCCCAATTCTAATTATTCCCCGCCATCTGGAGGGGCATCGTCAAAGATAACATCAAACATGAAACCTTGGCAATTAAAGCCAAACATTATAATTTTTCTTTGGGATGGATTAGACATTCTCGCTTTGCAAATTCCCTTGAAAACATAGTTTTGCAGTAAGTCACTTCACTTCGGTTTCATTTTGCACATGATTTAACCAACAAGGCCTAATTGCTATGTCTTTGCAACACTGTAGTACTGCTTCTGAACAGTAGAGGTCACTATTAACAGGTTCAGGCCAAATTTGAATAAATGCAAAAGAGCTAGGAGGAGAAAGAACTTTGAAAACCCAGACGTGGGGCTCTGTGGTCATTTTACAAAGGCTTGCATCTCTTCAGATCCTACTTCCTACACTCACAGTTTTCTTAGGAAGGTTGGAAGGTCGGTTTTTACTGGAGTTTTGTAACTTCCAGACCCACCCCCCAAAAAAAATTCAGAAAAGAAAATCAATATCCTAGGGAAGAATACACCAGTTGTGAGGTTAATAATCTATCAGTAAACAACTGACAATCCCTTAAAAACCTGGGTGGGGGTGGAGACGTTATCTTCTGATGACCTTTCAGCCATCACATTCCAATCAGATTACATAACAGCTACCTGAATATCGGTTTAGAAGTTACCCATTAGCCTGCTCTACAACCGAAACATCGCTGGTGTTTGAAGTTCCCATCCTTGCTTTGATCAACTGCTGATCGCAAGACATGCAGATCATAAACAAGAGTTCAAGTGCAAGTCAAGGGTACAGAATGCTAAACAGCGTCCACGCCTCAGCCGGTAGTGGTGCTCAGACTTTCTGTTCTCGTGGTGGCCCTGTGCCAAAGTCACCCAGGAGGCTTGTAGATCCTAATTCATTCCCTGCTCCTATTGGCTATCTGGTGATGCAGCTGTCACTGGTCCCAATCCACTGACACGACATCCAGCCAGGCGAAGAGAAAAGAAACCCCACCCTGGAATTCAAGGAGTCACATCTGTGGGCTAGATCTCAAAGTAATAATACTATTATTCTGTTGATATGTTAATCAAGCCCTGTGTCATCCCATTAGTTTCCTTCTGCCCTCATCTCAATGTTATTAAATGTTTTAGTGGTTATGTCACTGCTTCCTATCAACTTCTTGGGGATTGTACTGTTTTTCTGCTGAATTCATTATCTCAGGTGTAAAAGCTTGGTAAAGGAGTTAAATCTTTTAGAATATTAAATATTAACAACAGACAAAATTACAAAGGGAAAATATGGTAGGAAAACAAAAATCCCTGGAAGTTCTCAATAACTTAGGCCTTTACTTTGGAGTTTGTTTGTTTCAGATAGGTCTCCTTTAGCTCAGGCTGGCCTCAAACTCACTATTTAACCAAGGATGACCTTGAACTTCTGATCCTCCTTCCTCCATGTTCTGAGTGCTGGGATTACAGGAATGTACCACCACACTACCTGCTGTGCTGGGGACCGAAACCTGAACGTCTATAAATAGAATGAATTCTCCTTTCTTGAGCCTGATTTCCTCAATCATTAGCAGGAAGGCCAATGTTGACAGGGGAGTCAATAGGATACATTAGCAGGACACCAACTTCCAATTTAAGAGAACTTGTAACAGTAAAATTGTGGAGAATGAATGGAGCATAAAATCACGGCAAAATGCCCCTGCCTCAAGAACCCACCTCTCCATCTCCCAGGAAGATCTATTAGTGGCTTGATAGTCCCATTCATTGTGTCAGATGGAGCCAGATGGGTGACCACAGTAGAACTAAAGTGTCCTTTAGTGTCCTCATTAATGAATTCACCTCATTTCTCAGGGCTGCTGAATGAAGAGAAATAAGAAGTTACGAAGGAAATCACACTGTAAGCTCTACTCCGAGCTAGGAACAATGACAACGATAATAACACATAATAAATAGCTATCCCTGTGCAAAGAGAGGCATCCATCATGGCCCCACATTGCGGAAGCAACGTTCCCAGCCAGCAATCACAGGCACAATAATTCCCTATGCATAGAGGAAGGAGATGCCAAGACATGGTTTATACACAAACATGCCCTATTACAGTACTGTCTGTCATGTTCCAGAAGACGTTTTAGTTAAATATTTCTGAAGAAGCTTCTAGAATAACAATTTAATTTGAGACTAAGTCTGCAACCAAATAGCTTAGGTTTAGAGTACCAAGACTTCAGGAATAGGTTAGTCTATCCAGGACTAAGATGGCAGAGACAAAAGGAATTCTTATCCTTACCACAGTATTTTTAAAAAGAAAAAAACACTGTTTCATGAATTTAGTCCACACAAACTTCCTCAGGTAAAGACACTTCGCACTTTAGTTCGCTTTGTGCTTAATATCGGATATAAAGGCATGCGCCCCATTGGTGACTGGAAACGCTGAAGAAATTCCTGTCACCTGGCTTCAGGGTAGCACCTTTTTCCAGGCTTGTGTTTGTTTGTTCTGCACCTGCTGAAGCTGGCCACAAATTGCTCAGCATATGGACTCTGAGGTCTGCAACCCCTCTCTCAAAGCCCTGTGAAGCAGTGGGTCACTGTAATTGCTCCGTGTGGTCCTTCAAACAGCTGATCCCAAAACACGTGAAGATGGAGCTTGCTTCGTCTTTCCGTCACCCTGGCTCTGTGCGGATGCCAGTGCCGTTCGTGTTGATAGGACAGCATGCAGCCTCACTGGAAAAACTCACCTGCGCTGTCTATAGGGTGCCAGAGAATCAGACAGGTGAAGTTAGATTTTCTTTTTTTAATGTAACCCCACACTGATTGGATGGCTTTTGAAATGAAAACTAAATACAACTTTGTTTTTATTTCATTAACACTAAAAGACGCTGGGATTGTCATCCATTTGCAATAAGCTCTGCTTAGAGGAAATCTGAGATTTAAATAGTTTCAGTCAAAGACCTCTAATCTAATTTATGAAATAATATTTTCCCCTCAATCTCTTTCCTCTTGTTCGGATCAGAATAAGAGGATGCGTACTGTGATTTTACTGACTGCAATACTCTGGACACTTTACACGGGGCAAGGTCATGAGTATCAGCCTTGTCTGAGTTCTTATGTTTCATGGTTCACAGATCTCATTTCTTCTTTGATCATCACAGTCGCTCCCAAATTGAATCTGTTTTTCTCTCTCTTCTCCCTCTACAGCCAACTGTTTTATTCTGGACCAAGAGATTAATGAAATCATGGCTAGACTGAGAAAGAAGCTAGTGAGCCAAAGAATGATAAATGAGTAAATAAAATTCAAAGAAAAAAATAGAGAGGAAAAAATATGCCCAGGAAAGAAGATAAAGAGGAATATAGATCTGGCAATCAAATCTAATCACCATATACATATGTGGATAATAAAACAAAAAGTGAAAACTGAAGGATGAAGATCTCTGAAGACAGAATTGAACCCCAGAGGGACTCTCTTCCATCAAATAGGTTGACTTTGCTGTATTTTATTGACATAATTTTCAAGCTTCAAGTTTCACATTTAATTGTAATGAAAACGCTAACACAGATCTCAGGCTAGACACAACACTAGCCTGCCTGCAGTTAGGCAGGAACAATGCAGTTCAGAAATAAATATCTCCTTTCTCCCTTTCTGAGAAATGGCTACAATGCCATTTAAATGTTTTAATCAAATTAAAAACAGGAAAGATGTGAGCTAGAGTGGTACCAAGGAGAAAACCATGACGTCCCCCCATTTTATCTAGCTGCCTGGAAGAGGCCATCCTGGCCATGCTCTTGCTGATTCCAGAGAATTCTCCTGGTGTCAACAGGCATCCAGTTTACCAAGAAATCTCATGATTTGATGATACCTCCAAGTATTTAGCCAGCCTCATTCAACTCAAAAGACTAAAAATGTAAAGTTAAAAAAAGGGACTATGTCCTTTTGTTTATTTTTTCAGAAAACTAGGGGAGGTGTGTGTATATATATACATATACATATGTATATATGTGTGTGTGTACACACACACACACACACACACACACACACACACTAGCTGGAAAGTGAAGGGATCTTTCTCTCTCTGTCTCCCTGTCTCTGTCTCTCTGTCTGTCTATCTATCTATCTATCTATCTATCTATCTATCTATCTATCTTGTTTTTGTTTTTTTCAAGACAGGGTTTCAGGTTTCTCTGTTGTATCTCTGGCTGTCCTGGAACCCATTCTGTAGACCAGGCTGGCCTCAAACTCACAGAGATCCACCTACTTCTGCCTCCTAAGTGCTGGGATTAATGGCATACATCACCACCACTGGGCAATGAGGAGATTTCTTTTGAGGTTTATCTTCTGATAAGGTCTCATGTCATCCAGGTTGGCCTTGAACTTGCTATGGAAAAGATTGACCTTGAACTTCTGTTCCTCCTGCCTCTACTTCCCAAGTGAGTTCATGCATTACATGTGTTCAGTTTGATGGGTGTTGTGGACTGAACCAGTGTTTTGTACATACTAGGCACACACTAGGGAAAAAGAGCTCAAGTTTTATGACCAAGTGGGACACAATAAAAGAAGCAAAGGAGTTCTTTGCCACAGAACAAAAGGAAAAGACACACGGATGAGAGGAGCTGCAGCACAGCTGGGAAGAACACCCCCCCCCCAAAGGGTCCCACGTTTGAGAACAGTGCACAGCAGCAAGTGTTGATGCTGTCCTGGCCCTAGCAGGCTGAGGTCAAGGTCTGTGAGCTCATCTGTAGGCCATTCACTTGAACCTAGAGATCTTAGCCTGAGTAGAACCAGAAATCACTGCCAGATGATTCCATGAATGAGCTACTGGGTACAGTGCATAGGGGTGACAGAGTAGCCTCAGCTCAAACCTTCTAGCTTGGGATATCATATGTCCAACCATTTTTCAAGGAGACAGCACCGCATGTGAATCAGGGACTTGGAAAAAATGAAAAGGCTGAATGGGTGCAAGATGCTACTATCACAGCTATCTCAATATTTAAGAACACGACTGTCATTTTCCAGAACCTGATTTATTCAGAAATACACACTTCATTGTTGAAAGCAGCCGTCACTGAAAGATTTGTCTCAGAAGAAAAGGGTGAGCTTTGCAAAACACTAAGGTGTTGAAGTCTGCCTCCTCCCACCTGCCTCTCACTAGCACTTCCTTGCTCATTCTCCGGTGTTCTCTTCCTGGGATAAGAAGAGAGCTCTCTGAAGGTTCCCGCACAGGCCTCCCTCTCCTCTCCCAGCAGTGCTCATAAGCACCCTCTCAGCTGGAGCAACTCGACCTTATCATTCCTCTTGTTAACCAAGCTCCCTCCCGACACAGGATCATCTATAAACTTTTCCATCCCGGGACACTCATCTGTACTCTGCTTGCTTGAGTGTTTGTTTTCAGTAATAAAGACTGAACCTGGGGCCTTGCACATGCTAGGCAAGAGCTCTCCCACTGAGCTCCATCCGTGACCTGTCGTGGCTGTTATGATTATTATTGCTATTATTTAATTATTATAGCTTCATTTAGTACCGTGTCTACCAAATTAAGAACTGGCCAAGCTGGCCCTGAACTTGCAGTTCTCCTATCGTGAGCTTTTGAGGATCTATTCTCCAGACCTGCCTGATAGAGCTGACAGCGGGTTGATATCCGACTCTCTTCTAGGACTCTAAGTTCCACAAAAGTGAGGACCGCAACAGTTTTGCTCACATGCATCTCAATGTCAAAGATAGTGTCTGACACAGTAGAAGCTTAATGTAAAAAAAAAAAAAAAATCTTCAAATGAATTAATTAGTGAAATGGAAAATAAGAACCCACCATCAGACGGCTGTAATCATTCATTCAATAAGTATTTATTGTGTTTCCTGTGATACACGAATGTCCACTTGTGTAAAATGTTAGGTAGTGAATATTTTTGACCTTGCAGCCCAGATGATCTGTACTGTCTAGTACAGTATGTACCGTCTAGTATAAAATATGTTATATGCAAAACACCGAGAACGAGCATGACTGCGTTCCAGCTAAATTCTGTTCTAACAAGCAGGTGGTTCGTCGTTTTGGATGGCATTTGGTTGTCATGTGTCATCCACTGCTACAGGATATGAGCAGACATATGCAGTTCCCATCGACAATTCTGATTCAGTAATCAGGAGGGACCGTACCATGAGCTGTGCACTGGGCTGGACATCTGGGATACACAAAAAATCACAATTTGCCTAGGGGCATCTCACCATTTAAGAGAAGAGACTCACATGCCCATTCATTTTTATAAGATAGCTTGAAAATGAAGCATTCTGAAAGCCCAGAGGAGTCAAGAATGTGGGCATTTGGGCTCCTGTAAGATTCATTGCTTGTAAGTGGCACATATTAAGCCAGGCTTCAGAAAGAGAAGCTGAACGCCTTGGGTGGGATGGTAGCAAGAAGAGGCGGGTGCCAGGGGGCCATGTAGGAGCTAGTGTGTGCAGCCTGCTTAGAAGAATCAGAATTAATGCGGCAGCTGCTGCAATGAGGAGGGGAGGGTGGATCCCAGAGACATCACAGAGGTTCCATCTGTGAGACTGATGCTAATTGGCTTATACTACAGTGATAGGAAGAGCTGTCTGTGGACTTACAGAGAGAAAGCACAGAGTTGTTTAGTTACCAGCGGTTACAATAAAGGCTCTGAGTCACCAAAACTCTATTTGTCAGGGTCCCCAACGACACACAGACATTTAGAAATAAGGTAAAATAGAATCACCACGGCTGCAGCAGTGGGAGCATATTAAAACTAGTTCCTGTACCATGCCTCTTGGGCTAACCAGCCCAAGATGGAAACTGTATTGATAGATAAGGTGTATCTTACCTAACTTTCCATCTCATCTATGATAAGGCATCGTTAAAAAGCCCCTTCTTGTCACTGACTTTCTTTTCTTCTCCTTCTTCTTCTCCTCCTTCTCCTTCTCCTTCTCCTTCTCCTTCTCCTTCTCCTTCTCCTTCTCCTTCTTCTTCTTCTTCTTCTTCTTCTTCTTCTTCTTCTTCTTCTTCTTCTTCTTCTTCTTCCCCTTCCTTCTCCTCCTCCTCCTCCTCCTCCTCCTCCTCCTCCTCTTCTTCTTCTTCTTCTTCTTCTTCCTCCTCCTCCTCCTCCTCCTCCTCTTCCTCCTCCTCCTCCTCCTCCTCTTCTTCTTCTCTTTTTTATATTCTTTTTTATGATTTTTCTTCTCTGGTACAAGTCTTCCCAACCTCCCTCCTCCCCTCCACTCCTCCCAGCTCCTTCCATCTCCCCTCTTCCTTAGATCTACCCCCACCCTACCCCCACCAACCAATACTTCCCAGCTTCTCCCCAGAAAAGAACAATCATCCCATGGTTACAGTTCAAACAGGGCATAGCATAACAAGATGTAGCAAGGCTAGGCACTACTCCGTACATCAAGGTTGGGCTAGGCAATCCAGCAGGAGCAAAAGGGTCCCAAGGGAAGATAAAAGGGCCAGAGACTCCTCCACTCCAGCCTGTAGGAGTTGTGCAAAAACACCAAGCCAGACAGCCATAAGATATATTTAGGGAGCCCTGGAAGTTCCATGTCTGCCACTTCAGTCTCTGTGAGTCCCAAAGAGGGCTGCTCAGTTGATATTGTGGGGCTTGCTCTCCTGATGTTCTTGACCCCTTTGGTCCCCGTAATCCTTCCCCCTACTTCCATAGGGTTCCCTGAACTCTCCATGGTGCTTAGCCCTGGGTTTCTGCATGTGCTCCTATCAGCTGCTGGAGAGGGCCTCTCTGAGGAGGACTGGACTAGACACTGATCTATGTGTAAGCATGACATCATTAGAAATCTTCTCCAGGCTAGCCAGTCTCTAGCTCCTGGCCAGACATGCAGTATCAGGCATGGACTCCCTCCTTTTGACATACGGTTCTGCCCTTCCATTGTCCATGGATATCTTCAGGGAGGATAGGCCGTAGGTTGAAGGTTTTGTGTCTGGATTGTATCCCAGTCACACCTCTGTGGCTTGCCTGGCCACAGGATGTGGCCTGTTCAGGCTCCCCATCCCAGATTACTAGAGGTAATTGCTAGGGTCTCCCTCATAGGTTCCAGTGACTTTCAGAACAAGGACTTCTGTGGGAAAAGCTAGTATTAAATTACAAATCAGAGCTTGGGTTTCAACATACACTTCCCAGGGTCTGGAGATCAGGTGGGAATATAAAATTATTAACTTGAGGCCCAAGAAAGATCTCCTAGGTACCCCAAAATGTGCACAGTGAATCACCCTCTCTGGCACTCATTTCCTCTTCACCCTCTGCTGGAAGTGTTGATGAGCAATGGAAGAACAGAAGGCTAAGGCAGGCACAGGCACCGAGGGAGGCAGGAACCAAGGAGAGCTGGAACATGCTTCACTGACTAACATCTGACTCACACACATCTTCTGGACCATCTTTCGCATCTCAATTGCTCCATAAACCTCCATCGGAACCCTAATAGAAGCTCCTTTACCTCAGAGCCTACACCAGGCTCCTTGGAAGACAGCTCTTCAATGGCCCAAGAGTAACAGTGAAAAGGGCTGAGCCTGCCCGCTCAGGCTTAAATTTCAGCTCCGCACAGTAGCTTATGATAGCTTATTTTCTCTTAGAGTTTTCCCTTCACCCTCAGAGTCTCTCTTCAGGAAAGACACTGTTCAGCACCCTGAAGCATGCCTTCATCACAGAATCCCTGACTAATGGTAAAAAGAGGACACACAAAACCATAGCAAGATTGCTGTGGTTGTGAGCCAAGCAAGAGGCCTTGAGGAAGGAGCACCAGATTCAAACTCCAGCCGCCCGCGCATCTCAGCCGGAGTCGGATATTGAACGTGCCTCTCATCCTATCCTTGTATCATGATTCCCATCCTAATGGGAGTGGTAGATGGAAGCAATTGAAGGTGACTTATAAATAATAACATTTTCTTTACTCTTGTGAAGGGAGACACAATTAAAAGAAAATGTCAAAAGCCTGGAGTGAGAATTCACCTGCATGTTCTTCTCGTGATGTGACACACATAAGGCCATAGAGTCTACATTCCGTCAGCACAGTGGGAAGGATATTTCCAGGGGCTGTTATGAGGACGCAGTGGCTAATGTGTCTGTGGTGTTTTGTAAACTCTAAAGCACCAGACAGATGTGACTTGCCTTTGTTCCCATAACAGCATCTGATGAACCACAAGCCAAGTTGGATCCTATCTGTGTTTTGAGAGAAGTAAAGCAAGGGCATGAGAAAAGAAGAAAGATCGGCGCCCGGGATGCTGTGTGGATTAGGAAGATCATATTTCTCTAGGACAGTAAATTAAGTCTTAGTGAAGAGCTGCAGAGCAAAGACTCAGCCAAGGCTCAGAGGCGTTGGAAGTTCTCTCTACAGAAAAAGTCATTCTCCTTGGATCGAATCTCTACTTTCCAAAGCATGGTTCAGAGCCTAAATGAAACCCTGATTCCAGTCAAGTTGAAAATTGTTTAAAGAAAGTCAACTTATTATTTCCTAACAGCAATGAAAGTATTCTAAGTTTCCAAGAACGACACCTGTTTTATGCAATATTCTCTAGAGACTAGAATTACATACAGTGATGAGGAAAGAATAACATTGTTGGCTTTGCATCGGTTTTAATTCCAATCCATGGAAGTATACCATTCCCGCTCTCTGAGCCACTTATTTTGATTATAAAAGAAAGACTATAATGTATTCCTCATAGGTCACAGTGAAGGTCATTGTGAGCAAAATCGTGAGGAAAGCACTGGAGTCGGTAAAAGGAGTTCCAAATGTTGGTGGAATTACATATGGGGATCAGAAGAAAGTCTCTGTGCAACTTTAAATAATAAGCATTCCCTGAGGCCAGCGAACTAATAGCACAGATAAACGTGCATGTGCAAAGGTTATAGATTTGAACCAATTTTGTAGCTAATTTTTCATTTGCCTTTCACTAACTTCTTTTTGTAAGCTTTAACATATAAAGTTTAGTTGATGATACACATCGTCTTTTACTTCGATTCCAAAGAGGTGGAGACATAAGCTTCCCATTTTGACTTCCTCATATGTGTTTGTGCATGCATACATATCTGCACAGGGACAGAACAGATAGACAGACACTGAATGAGAAGGAGAGATGGGAACGCTTAGCTTTCTGTTGTCTGTGTCTTGGTTTTACTGATTCACTCCCTCGGAGACAGACATCTGATAGATTGACCCAGCACTTGGTATTCCATACACACCTTCACCATAAATGACAACAAAAGCATCTTGCTTTGTACCTGAGTCAGTATGTCAGAGGTCTATTCCTCGGAGACCGGCTGCTACGTTATGAGATTTGCATGTTTAACTGTATTACACACAGTCATAGTCTGTGCAGAACGGTGGTTCCAGTTGCATGTCCCTCTGTCATGCACGCGGGACCCCCACATCTTCACATCTTTGCCAGGGCTTTCCAAGATGGGACTCGCTAATTTTTACCAACTGTTGAGTCTAAAGTGGCATCTCATTGCAGCCTTAATTCGTATTTTCTCTGATGGCTATGATATTGTCTATTCTGTCATGTTTATTACACAACCAGATCTATTCTTTAAAATTTCCCATGTATCCCTTCCCAGCATTTATCTATTGCCATCTTCCCGGTTTTTATTGATGGTTTACAATGATTTCTTGTTTAATTACACATAACCTCCTGTTGGTTATAGACACACTCATCCCTTTTCCTGCTGTCTCAATTGTCTGCAGAATGTGTCAAAGGGAAAGCTTTGGTAAAGTCAAACCCCTCAATATCAGGGTGGTTACTAGGGCCTTTGCTGATGGATGCCTCACTCAACTGGAGACCACAGATCGCAGCCCCCCTGTTTATTCCAAGCCCAGAAAAGAGTAGACAGTGAGGTGTGTGCCTGCCCTCTTCCCACCCTCCATAGTGTGGTTAATTCCTATTCCCCAGGTCATTAGGCACTGGCTTCTGGTCTTCTTTCTATAATATCAAAATGTGTCCTCAGTTGTTTCCAGGGAAGTATGGATAAACACATTCATCTGTATTTTAGCTCATAAGAGCAAGTGCCTTTCTCAAGGGCATCTTCCATATTGACACAGTGTATTTTAATGAAATACTCCTGTGCATGGTGTAGTTTTGCAGGAAAGAAAGAACATGGAGCTTTGTGTTTGGGCAGACCCCGGATGGATTCCGGCCTTGGCCATCACTTTGTAATGCTAACAAAACACTTACCTTCTCTTGTGCTATATACTTATTTACTTTACACTTTTATGTTATTATTATTATTATTATTATTATTATTATTATTATTATTATTATTTGTGTGATGATGAAGTGTGTATGAATGGGTATGGCTGTGTACATATCACAGCACATGTGTAGAGGTCAGAGGACAGCTTTGTAGAGTCTGCTTTCTTCTCCAACCTGGATGCGGGTTCCGGAGATTGACCTCAGGTCGCCAGGCTTGCGTAGCAATCACTTCTAATCACTAATCCATCTCACTGCCCTTCTGTGGTCTCTAGAAATAATTACCCTAGATTCGATAAATTAATAAAATAATGGAAATAAGAAAAGCAAATACGACTATAGGACATACGTTGGGTTTAAAAGGCTAGTTTGTAGTTATATAGAAATGCTGAAGCCTCAGAGACTGAACACAGCAAAGAGTTCTTTCTCTCTTTCTCCAACCCTTTTCCCTTCATTCTTTGACAAGTTATTCCCAAGAAGTCACCAAAATAACGCAAGCTTGCAAATTTCTGCCTCAGTGTCTGTTTCTCGAGGAGACGGAACCTAAGACAGTTAGTACCAGAACTCGACCACTCTAGGGTTCTAGCTCCGGATGAAACTCTGCAGATGCGTTCCCTGGGTTCCAGGCCAACAAGAAAATATTCTCACTCCCGCTGCAGTGAGAATCTTTCATTTCATCAAAACTTTCATTGACACGGAACAATGATGGAGAACAGTGAATTTTCATTCACTGGCAAGCATGTTATCCAAGAGCTTGAGAAGTTCGCAGGAAATGGTAATTAGCAGAACTCTAATTCAGTGGGTCTTATTCACAGCTCTTGATGCAATGGGGGAAGACAATGAGGGTTGGAGCATGCTTTATCTCCAATTTAAGGTGAATTGTAAAAACCAAAGAGCCTCCTTGGCAGCACATGAAAAGACTCTTATCTCCTGTAGCCAGAGGGCAGAAAAAGCCGAGGACCAGGCCAGGACTTACTCATAAGGGTATGAAAACTCTCAGAAGGCTGACTTCTCATTACAAGCAACTCTATGCCAAGGCTCGGGTCCTCCAATTGGAAAGGAGTCGGGGGGGGGGGGGGGGGGGCGGAATTGAGATGGGATATCTGGATCAACGCACTTGAAAACTTCTAGTCTGCAGTTGTCCCTTGGATGCTTTGATTCTGCAGAACTGTCCAGAAGGGGTGGCTGTGCTAGAATAAATAAAATCCTTCTAACCCCATCCAGAGAGGAGACCTGAAGTGACTAGAAATCAAACAGCAAGACAAAAACTCACATATATTTATGCTTTCACCGTGGGGCCGCATAAATCCCAGCCCTCCATCATTCCATCTGACAAGGCCTAGACCACACGGACATCTTTAGAACACAACCTTGGTCTCCTAAATCAAGCATATGTAAATTAGGTAGGATAACCCATGTTTGGCACATTGATTGGCGGCATGAGGAACCATGGGGCACTTACCACAGTGAAAATTTTTTGGCTCCTATGGCTTGGAATCTACCAAGATACCCCTTTCCAAAATAAAGGGGAAATCATGGTATTTCATGCTTCATGCTTAAGAAGGAAGGAACAAACAAACGAAGGGAAGAATGAAGGACAACATCCCATATTGTCTTCTTGGGTTCAAGAGACAGCATATAAAATATTTGAATATTCTGTTTCAACATGCTCACTAGTGACATGAGAAGACGCCCAGGCAGGTCCAGGGTGCAGGACCAACAGTCCTGTCACTCAGGGTATAAATTTTGTCAGCTCCCATTGTGATAGACATGTTTGTGACTTATAAAAACAAAGCAAGCCCAGGCTGAGCACGGTGGCTCAGATCTGTAACCCAGCACTAGGCAGTCGAAGGTAGAAAGGCTGACATGGATTCAAGCCTGACTATTGAGTTCTAGGTCAACCAGAGATACAGACCCTCTCTCAGAAACAAACAACAACAACAACAAAAAAAAAAACCCCTCCTCAACAACATCAAATAGCACACAATTTAACCCAGCACCAAAAAGAATTTAACTTTGCTTTTGTTCTGGGATCTTGAGAGGCACTGTCTGCTTGTTAGGAGCCATGGGTAGCTAGCGATAATGTAACTTCAGATGGGGGCTGCCTACCCCACTGGAGTGGAGGCTTGATGGCACCAGTTGACCGGACACTGAGGTCAAGCACGTGGGCAATCAATCAGTCACATCTACACAATGACACCCAATATAAACCCTGGACATGGAGACATGAGTGAGCTTTCCCAGTGGCCAGTGCTCTGTGGCTATTGTTAGAAGTGGGCCCAGGGAAAGTGGTCCGTGCTGACTCCACAGGAGGACAACAGGTCAGCATTTGGCATTTCCCTGGCTTCTGAACTACACACTTTTTTTCTTGTCTGTATCACTTCCCTGCAACCCACCACAACTGTGAGCATAGTTGTTTTCACTGTGCTCTGTGAGCCCTAGCCACAAGTCATCAAAATCAAGAATGACATCAGAAACCTCCCTAAAGATGCGGCTAATGTCAAATTGAGGTCAGTATTCCTTCTACCTGTTTGGTTGAGTGAAACTTTTGATATGTAAGCTACTTACTGGACAAGCACAATAGGAGAATCACAATGCAGACTCCTAAGGAATCTGAAATAAGAACAATTATCAGTATTGGAAAATTCACCCTACTCGATAAATAGTTTCTAGAATGTGGCAGAGCCTTAAAGCCCGGGAGTCTGAGTGCAGGAGTCATGTGATTTTATCCTGATGCACACTCCCTATCACAAGGTGGAACAGGCCCAATGGCAACCCATTACAAGATAAAAAAAAGCCCATCTGGAGCCAGGAACAAGCAGTGTCTCATGTCACTGTCATTATAACATCAGCTCCCTTAAAGCTCTTATGGTCCCAGGGTACGGTCCGTATAGTCAGCTGAGGGTAGAGTAAAACCAGGCAAGACGGATTTGCAGATGAGTTAGTTCAGGATGCGTATACAAGCAGAACATGGACTTTACCTACCCTGAAAGATAGCATTAGGAGAGAGTCTTTCCACCAGATGGAACACTGAGCGCTGCACCTGCCTACCTATGTCACATAGGCAAAGAAGTCTTTTAAGGCCAAAGACTTTATAGACTTTTGGACTGCTGTGAATAGCTTTTTTGGTTGAGGCCTGGAAGTAAAACAACAATAACAAATAAAAACAAATAAACTAACAAAGCAAAACAAATGACAAACAGTGGAAGATTAGGAACACGAGGTTCTTGGGAAAGTCATATAAATGAGTCTTAGGGGCATCCACCATGGGAAAGGCATTTGTTGAACAACCAAACTGGCAGGCTAACTTGAGCTGATCTGTCACATGCCGCCCCATTGGAGGGCAGTGTGAACAACAGAACAACTAAAATGTATTAAAAGATAGAGTGGAAATGCTTCTGGAAAGTTCTCTCTTTGCCTGACTAAATTTGGAGAGAGCCCTAGTGAATACCTGTGTGGAATTTAATTCTCTTCCTCTCCCTCTCTCTCTCTCTCCCTCTCTCTCTTATGTGTGTGTGCTTGTGTGCATGTAAACATATATCTTGTGTGTATGTACATGTGTCTCCATGTGCATGCATACAATTCTCTGTGCACACATGTGTATACACATATGTGTATGTGTGTGCATGTGTACATATAATTTCTGTTATTTTCACAGGGTTCATTTAGCGTGGGGCACTAGACCTCTAGAGAAGGATATTTCTTAATTCATAGTAGTCAGATGTGAAATGCCTATAGCTGATATATTCTAGTCATTGTGGAAACTACCCTCAGATTTCCAGATACCTATAAGGGAGACAATACCATCCTTTTCAAGGAACAGCTCCTTGATATTGTGATCCTTGAGGGTAAGAAATTTTGCTTTTATCTGGTATCACCAGAAGGTGAGGCTTTCCACACAAAAGGCACTTGACAAATATTCATAGATATGAATGAATCACTAAGTTAATTCTTCACATTCATCTTGGGCCTGCCCGGCAGCACAGGCCTGCCATCCTGACTCATAAGGAGGCTAAAGCAAAAGGATTTCAAGTTCAAGGTCTGACCAGTCTACAGAGAAAGTTTGAGGCCAGCAACTTAGTGACACACAGTCAAAAGCAAAACGGAAAGTGTGTTCAGGATTTAGCTCACTGACAGCGTGCTTGTGTAGCTTGAGAGAAGCCTGGGGCTCCATCCCTAGTACTGAACGACAATGAAGATCTTTGCATTTGATTCTCTGCCATGCTATATTATGCGTGTGTTTTACAGGGTGTCTACAGGCTGACCTTCCTCTATCCTGACAAGTCCAGAAAAGTTCTACCAATCCAAAGTAATCTCTACACAAAACTTCCCTAACTCCCCACAAGTTAACTGTCAGGTGCATTCCCTCTATTGTGTATATATACCTCTTCCTAGCATTTACTATGTGAATTTATTTTTATGCCTTCATATCCCAGAAGACTGTGAATGCCTTGGAGAATGTGGGAGATGAATTATTCATCCATGTACCCTCTTGAGTCTTAGCAACATCCCCAACGCATAATAAGTTGCTGAACAATTGTTGAATGAATAAGTGAACGAAGGATGAAAGAGAGCATATTTCAAGTCTGTGCAGAAAGATGTCAAAACCCAGGGGAAGAATCTGTGGGAAATGGATAAGGGAGGGATTGTCAGTGACACAGATAGCCTGGGATAGGGATGGGATTTCTGGGTGGCAGCCAGACGGGAGGCTAGGGGGCATCTTTGAAGCTGCTATAACATGACAGAAGAATGTCTAAGGGCAGGACTGCCAATCCAAATCTGGGTGGTCCATATTTAGAATATAGGACTCACAAAGTTACCGGAGTCACATGCCCAGAAAAGCTCCGAGCCTCAGGTCTCCCTGGGCTGACACTGAGCAATGCACACTCTAAAAGTAGACAGACAGAGGCTCTGAAATCGGGTTGCCTGGTTTCAAGGCTAAGCTTTTTCAACTACTAGCTGTGTGACCTGAGGATTAACCTTTATATAATCTCTGTTTTAATGGGGAAACCATAATATATAAATGTATTATATAATATGTAATACATATAAATTATTATATATGTAATATACATATAAATTATTATATATGTAATATATGTAACATATATTACATAATACATATAGTATATGTAATATATACTATATATGTATAATTTATATATACATACATTATATATATATATATATACACACATACACACATATAATATATATTTCCTACACAAAAAGAACAATGTTGGAGGTATCACAACATCTTATTTGAAATTGTATCATCGAGCCATAACAAAAACTATATTTATGGTACAGCATGAAAAAAGGACACGTGGACCAATGGAATAGGACAGAGGGCCTCAGCCATATAAGTCTAGTCCGTGACAGGGAACTGCTGTTTTGGCAAAGTTACCACACGCAGATGACAAAGGGACAGCTTCTTCTACAGAAGGGGCAGAAAGACTAGCTAACTAGATGTATTAGAGCGAAACTAGATACCCATCTCTCACCTGCACAAAAGCCAAATCACAAAGGCTTTCATGTAAGACCCAGAGGTCTGAAACGACTACAGGATAACGTGGGAAACACGTTCCTACGCAGGCATAGGTGAGGAAGTTTTGCAAAGGATGCCGACAGCCCCGAGAACAACTGTAACATGACAAGTGGGATGGCAGGTAACTTTCAAAGGTTCTGCACACCACATAAGCATTCAGCAGAAAGGAAAGAGCCTATAAAATAGCAGAAAGTCTTTTTCAACTGTATATTTGGCAAGGAATTGATACCTACAGTCTACGCAGAACTCTAAAAAATCAAATAACAAAACCACAAGTCACTCGACCAATAAACGAGCAAGTGAATTAAATAGATACTTCTCAATTAAGGAAAAATAGATGGCCAATAAAGATATGAAAAATGTCCTCAGTCATCAGGGAACTAGAAATTAAAACTATACTAAGGTTCCAGGACATCCCAGTTAAACAGCTGTCATCAAGAAGACAGGTGGAAATGAAGAAACTTTAGTCACTGCTAATAGGAATGTATATTAATACAGCCACTGTAGCAATCAGCATGGAGCTTCCTCAAAACATTGGGGAAAAAAAAAAAGAGCTGTCATATGATCTGTGTGTACCGCAGCTGGGTATATATCCAAAGGAACTGACGTCAGCACACAGAGGTACCTACACATTCATGTTAACTACAGCACGTTAGCAACAGTTAAGATCTAGAAGCAGCTTCAACGCCCGTCAACAGAGTAGACTAAGAAAAAGAAAGTAGCATATATACACAAAGGTGGTTTATATAATCAATTATAAAGAATGAAATTATGACACCTCCAGGAAACAAGAATGGGACTTTAGCTCATTGCTTTGAGTGAAATTAGCCAGCCTAGAAATACAACTGTCATGTCCTTTCTTGCATATACAGAACGTGCATAAAAAAAAAACCCTATAACATGACATGAAGGTAAAAAGGGGACTGTGTGGCAGTAGGAAAGGATCTAAGGGAAGGAAGGAGTAAGAGATGCACAGAATGTGTGTGAAGAATGAACTACATGACATTAAAACAAAAGAGCTATTTAGTGGTAAGAAAGTAATTAGTGTAGCAAAATAAAATGATACATATTCAGGAAAACAACAAAGAAGTTCAGTATTCCGTATACTTGGTAAAAGAAAAATCAAGAAGAAGAAAGTATGAGTCAATTTTAGAGGAGATTAATGAGGAGAATGTATAAAAAGATCCGTCCAGCTACCAAATGTTGGAGGAAGAACAAGGGGCTAGCCTCGAGCATCAGTGGACACATCAGTGGGCACGGACGGAAGAAAGAAAATCAAGCCCCCAGGACACAAGGTCCAGGTGCAGAGGCAGCAAGGACCTTCCCAAAATGGAGACGAGGCCCTGTCATATTGAACGTGCAGGTGTAGCCCATGTACAAGCCTAAGGAGCCTGATTACCTCTACCTCAGATGCTGTTTTCTGGCTGATAACCTTTCCTTCCCTCTCACGTAAGGCTAACCTCCTTCATTATCCTCCATGTCAATTTGTCAGCCAAAGCTATCTTTTGTCCTCCTATTTTCTAGTTTTTTTTTATATTTTATTACTGAAACATAACGTGTGGAGGTAGATTTCCGGAGTAGTGAATGGTAGTAAGCAATCTCTACTGCATTCCCCATTGGCTTGGGACGTTAGCTGGGTTTCCCATATTTCTTGGGAATTCCTCCTTGATGATCCTACCCTTTGTGTCACCAAGTCCCATAGAAAGATGGAGGGGAGAAGTAGTCAGACTATCCTGGGAAGGCAGGAAGGAGGGAAGGAGGGAAGGAGGGAAGGATGAGAGGAGGGAAGGAGGGGAGGAGGAGAGGAGGGAAGGAGGGGAGGAGGAGAGGAGGGAAGGAGGGAAGGAGGGAAGGAGGAGAGGAGGGAAGGAGGAGAGGAGGAGAGGATGGAAGGAGGGAAGGAGGAGAGGAGGGAAGGAGGAGAGGAGGAGAGGAGGGAAGGAGGGAAGGAGGGAGGAGGGAGGAGAGGAGGGAAGGAGGGGAGGAGGAGAGGAGGGAAGGAGGGAAGGAGGAGAGGAGGGAAGGAGGGAAGGAGAGAAGGAGGGAAGGAGGAGAGGAGGGAAGGAGGGAAGGAGAGAAGGAGGAGAGGAGGGAAGAAGGGGAGGAGAAGAGGAGGGAAGGAGGGAAGGAGGAGAGGAGGGAAGGAGGGAAGGAGAGAAGGAGGGAAGGAGGAGAGGAGGGAAGGAGGACAGGAGGGAAGGAGGAGAGGAGGGAAGGAGGGAAGGAGGGGAGGAGGGAAGGAGGGGAGGAGGGAAGGAGGGGAGGAGGGAAGGAGGGGAGGAGGGAAGGAGGGGGGGAGGAGGGAAGGAGGGAAGGAGGGGAGGAGGGAAGGAGGGGAGGAGGGAAGGAGGGAAGATATCTTGGGAAAGCACATTTACCACTGCCATCATTTTGGATCAAATGGTCTGGACTATCTGGGACATGCTTTCTGTGTCCTCCATAGATGACATGGGCTGTTGCTGTGGTAACTTAGATTGTTTAGGTGGGTTGTGGCTTTCGTTGTTTCTGTCACTGTCGTTTTAATAAATGGCAGCATTGATCACTGTCACCCTAGAACAACTTCCAAAGCAGACATACCTTTAACAACCAGTGTTAAAGGAGGCCATGGGTTTCCTGGCTGCATCTGTACAGCTGCTGCTTGTAATGCTGGAGTTCATGAAGGTGAAGAGTGTCTGACAGCGTACTTCTGCACTCGGAGATTTCATTTGACAGTATCGACTGCAGTGGACTGAACGTCCACCAGACAACACTGATAAGAGTATCTCTTGTTTTTTTTTTTTTTTTTGAGAAGCAGCTTGATACAATGAAAAGAGATGTGGGCTTGGAATTCACAACAGCTGGTCCCACCCCCGACTCTACATTGGATTTGCTCTGTGACCTTGAGCATTTTATTAAAGCTCTCTGGCATGGTGCAGCATCTGTAAAATTGGGGCAGCGTCATCGTAATACAGCTTCAGCTCGCACTTTGGTGGCAGGGTGTTTCTATTACGATCTAGCAAACATCAACAATATATAAGCTTGTGCAGCATACAGAATAAATCTTTGGCTGAAAAACAGAGCTGGGAAGGCAGGATGCAAACCCGGCGGAAAGACGGGGACATAAACTCAATGGAATTGCCATCGATTGTGAAGACATTTACAAACATAGCTTTAGATAGACTAGCATAATGATAATAATTGAGAGGCAGGAGTATGCTGTACCACTTTAGAATGAAGGGACAGGGAGTTCGGGTACCATAGCTTGCCTCCATTTCAACAGTCAAAGCTATAATTATGGACATCACCGCCAGATCATTTGTATTTTCCTGGATGACTGGCTGAATTCAGGCTTTGACACATGGCTTTTGGCTTTACTGGTTGGTGCAAGGCATGCTATCAAGGCAAATGACAAATGCAAACAATCCTCTTCCCTGGCTCTTATCAGCTACAAACATTGGTTGTGGACCAGAAGAGCGAGAGTGGTCCTGCATGTCTTTATGGATCAGTGGCCAAGAGCCCAGAGAAATATGGAAACACTTTAATGCCCCAGCCACTACCTCTGGATAAATGGAAGAGGGACTGTGGGTATGAAAAACAAGGAGTGCAGTGGGCAAGGATGGGTTCAAGGAAGGGAGGCTGAATAGGAGAAGCAGGCAGAGGAGGGAGGAAGCACATAGACAGACCCGGAGGAATGGACGAGAATCCCACCTCTGTGTCCTAAAATCTAAAGTGAACCCCTAATACAAGCAAGAGGGAATGGGGTATTAGATTGGCAAATTGGGACACTCCTGGCACTGATAAAATAGCCCAGATAAGGGTAGACCCCACACAGTTACCAGCCCATGTCAACGTGGTTGTAGAAACTGAGGTAAGCATTTAGAAACTCTTACAACAGTTCTGCACAATAATTAGACGGCTGTTGACTCTGATACTAAAAATAAAAGCTGATATTTTAATGCTTTTCTCAGTTTGTATTTTTACTGTGTTTTATTAAAAGGCAGGTTTCTAACATGTTTAAAACATAAATTTTTAGGGCTCAGTCAGCAAAGCGCTTGCATCATACGCACAAGGATTTGTACTTAATCTCTTAAAAATCAGTTTGGTCACCCAGAGCACCTGATATGGTGACATAAGCTTGTAATCCAAGCCCTGAAGAGGCAGAGACAGGCAGATCCGTGGGGTTTTGTACCTGGCCTGCCTAGTCAGCTAGGCAAGTTCCAGATCAGTTAAAAAAGAAACAGCAAACTAACAAACAAACAAAAAAAACCCATGTCTTAAGCAAGGTAGACAGCACCTGAGCCATGACAGCTAAAGACAGACATATACTCATGCGTGTGCACCTGCATACACATGTGGGTCTACACACACACACACACACATGCACACACTAGAAATTACATTTTCAAAACTGGTGTTTTATCAGAGAGAACACTCCAAGAAGCAACAACTGAAGCCACGTTGTCTCTTCAAGCTAAGGGAGTTTTCCCAGCATGCATTCATCCCAGCTGTCTGTGATCTCAACCCACCCAGCCAGTCTCTCAAAAGTACCCAGTGGCATGCAGGTAGGAAAGGAATTAAAGACGGTGAATGTAGAATCTTAGAAAACAAATTAACCAGAAAGTTAACGTGTGATTTACCAACAGGTAGGTTTAATTTCAAAGTATATGTTTTCCTGGGTTTAACAACAGACAAAAATCACATGATAATTTAAAAATGGGACGTTTAACGTAAAAGAGTATTGAACTGCGCCATACTGAATGCAAAGATACAAGGAGCACTATATAGGTGTCCTTCTGTACAGTTGGAGGAAAGAGAGAAGCCACGGTTGAGGCTGAGAAGTCTTTGCAGAAAATGGAAAGTTGGCAAGTTGGTTGGTCCCTGTTAGATAGAGCTAGCTCACAACTATAAAGCAAGTAGGAAGCAAGCAGGTGAATAATGGGGACAGCCCACAGAGGTGGCGGGGTGCATCACTGTAGATAGAGGCCTGACATGGCTGTGCTGGATTAGGTGACTGAGGTCAAGTTAAAAATGAGTTTGCTTTACAAACTCTGGACAAATATCTGAACAGAACTTGCCCGGCTATCTGACCATTAGCTACAGTTGTGTCCCATTTATCCCTGGTGGATAATCTAGGATTGGCCAGAAGGACAAGATGGCATCCACAGACAAGAGAAACACCCTCAGCACTGCCCCTCCTCCCCCTCTATGGGCTGATGTCAACAACCTCTCTATAAAGGGAGATGCTGGGGGCTGGGCTGGCTCAGCAGGTAGAATGCTTGCTGCTCAAGTGTGAAGACCTGAGTTTAGATTCCCAGAGCCAACGTAAAGCCAGACACCGTAACAAGAGTCTACAATCTCATTGCGCCTTTGACAAAATTTGACATGGGGTGTGGGCACAGGAGAACCCTGGGAAGCTCACAGCCAGCCAGCCTGGGGGAGGGCAACATGAAACCCTGTCTCAGGAAAGGCAGTGTAAGGACCAATGCCCAAGGTTGTTCTGCATGCCTTTACACATGTCCTGTGGTATGCGTGCACCCAGACTCACACATACGCAGAGAAAGTTTCACTTTTAACGCAGTCCCTGCTGTGTATAGTGCGTTCGGCGAGGCTCTGGGACTCCACAAGGAGCCATGGAAACATTGCCAAGCTCATTGCTTTTATCAACTCTCTATTGATTTTCTTCCTAGAATCCATCCCTACCACTTTAAAATGTCACATCAACACGTGAAATTGACAACACGGTATGCGGCTTTGGGTCAAGAATTGCCATTTTCAAGTCATATAATTTTAGGGATTCTCTCTGATTCTCATTTTTCCCAAGTAGAAATAGGATTAATAGGTAGAGTAATACCTATCTAGAAAGCTAGTTGAAAATGTTTAGAAGTGAGCAAGAAAACACCAGGTATCATATCTCAAAATTAGTAGGTACCCAATAAATGGTAGATATTATGCACTTGTCAGTTCTAACAAATGGGGAGACAAATTACTGGAGCTAAGATGTATCCTTGACACTTCAATAGAAGATGCTGTTATGCTGTGCAAAGAAACAGAGATAGACATAAAATACCGGGGAAAAGCTGACTTGATTCTGTTAATTACAATATAATTCACTAAGAGCAGATACCCGGCATCACACATGCTTCATTGGCCCCAGAGCTTTAACCACACCTCGTTTGTCTTTTTGCTGTGGCTTCTTGGTTGTCAGAGTACACTCTGACAACCTTCCTTCCTCCTGAAGTTGCCCCTAACCATGTGACTTTCTTGGGCCAATCAGAAGCTAGTGGATTTAAGACATTTTCAGTTGTTTTGGACCCATGCTGATGGGTTGGTTGTTCCTGTTGAATTTCTCAGCTTTCATAAGAACATACCATGGCTAAGCCACAGATCTCAAGAGGATCACAAGAGTCAGTGACACCACCTCCAGCAAACTTGTGCATGGAAATAAATGGTTATTGTTCTCAATATCAGAATTGCAGGGATATTTGAAAGGTGACCGTAGCAAATCAGTATATTTACCTTTTTATGAAAGACACCAATGAAAGAATTACTGTTTTATCCAGAAAGCTGGATTACATAACTTCAAGTTCACTTCCAATAATAATTTTCATTTTTGTTTCTTAGGTGCCCAGAAAAGTATAAATAATCTCTGACACACATCTACCCAAGGCATTTTTGTACTCTAGAACTACATACCTGGACTGAATAAGCTTTTCTGGTTAAAACCACAAAGTAAAGTAAAGCTGGGTTGGTCTTCTTTATCTGCAATGGGAGCACAAAAGCAGGACATAAGGGAATGGATACATCTACATCCCAATAAAACTTTATTAACAAAAGACAGCAGAGGTACAGATTTATCTCAAGGACTGGAGTGTTACTGATGTATAAGAAGCAATTGATAAACAAACACTCCATCTGATTATTGCATTTATGCGTGCTATCAGAATCAGATGCATTTTTTTTTTTTTTACTTTAAGACAAGTACTTTGTCAGACACTGTCCTAGGACTTATGATTATTGGCTCCCCTTTTCTTCAGTTGGTCTTAACTTCACTGTACATATGAGAAAACTAAGGTCCCAACGTTAAGGCCATCACCTAGCCACAAATCACATACCTAGACAGCAAGAGTCAGGATGTTAACTTGGGAAAAGCAGACTCTAGAATCAAGTCTAAGTGATGACGGCTAATTGAAGAACAGGAATAATGAGAACTAACTTTTCCGGGAGCTTCTTCCTTGCCAGGCTCTGTGTTGAGACTGTGAGACATGAATCTCTTCTCACCTTTCTATAAAGTCAATAGCACTTGTCCTCTTCCTTATAGAGTGAGGAATTTGAGTTTACAGAGCCGAGTCCGTTTGTCCAAGGTGGCACAGCTAGCAGCTGGCTTTGCATGCTGATGCTCTGCCCCCTTGTGCCAACAACCACTTTGTCACCTCTTTGTATAAGAGGCTCTAGGAAGAAAGCGCACAGACAAGGAAAGTAAAGGTGGCTTGGTGGGAGAAGAGGGGATTAAGCTGGAATTTCAGGTCTGGCTGTATTTGAATAAGCAAACAGGACAGTATAGAATTGTCTTTTTTGGTGCACAAAGGTGCTTTCAATTATTTCCTCTTCCTCCCCTTCTCCCCTCTTCCTTCGTCTTGTTTGCTTTTGTCTTGTTTCTATGCCTTTAAAAAACTGCAAGTTTCCATATAAACTATGGGTTTATAGCTTCCAAAAATGCAGAAGGTAGGTCAACGCTGGCACATTGGCTTAGCAGCATCCAGCCACCAGCAACTCAAGATGATGGCCCAATGGACTCAGGGTGACCTTTCTAGTTTTCTAAGCTGCCCATTACTTCCCATCACTTGCACCCATCTGAATAGGATGGCATAGATTCCCATATCCTGGGAAGTAGAAAAAGCTCAGCAGAGATCACCAGCATGTGCTGGTTGTGTGGGTTGTGCTTGCGCAAGTGTGCGCAGTCCCATGCAGGAAGAAACAGCAGGAGAGCGAGGAGCATGTGATGCTCATAGCAGATGCCTCGCCCAGCCATCACCTACAGCAAGACCAGAGCAGGTACACCGCAGGGAAAGTTATAGCAATGACTCTCCTCTGAAGCTGGAGGCCTGGGTACCACATTTTAAAGCCAAGGTGGGTAAGAGAAATTGCACCGGGGAGAAATGCCAAATGGTGATGAGAAATGCCGAAATTACATTGTAAAGACTCAGTGGGAAGCAACAAGAGCCTTGGGCCAAGAGCCCTGTTCCTGCTGGTTCTGGAGAGAAACATTTAGCACCCTGTCTGGCTTTACTTACTTAAACTGTCTCTGGAAGAGTGAACAGAATGGGGAAAGGTGATGTTTCGACTAGAGGGTAAGATGGCCAAAAAAAGACTGTCTTTACCACTTCACAGCTGTGGAGATTAAGCAGGACAGCCTGGGCAAATAGAGAAATGTCACAGGAGCTGGCTAAAGTAGCCTCAAGTCATCGAAGACTCTTTTTTCCCCCTTCCATGCAGTCGACAGATTTCCACCAACTCCTTGTCAATTCCTGTACATTTAATAAGATGGTGGGGGTGGAAACCGTCTGCAGAGTTCTGGGCACATAGCAGCCGCTCAATAAATATGACTCTGTGTCTGGGTCTGAATGGAGACAGACATATTTCTGTTTGCCGATCTGTATTGCTGTCAGGTCTGTGAGATGAACTTCGGCTGTAATAGATTCCGTACTTTGAGGGTTTTACCACAGCTAATGAGAAGAGCAGCAGCAAGAGGAAGGGGATGAAAGAGTCACTTTTACTTTCATTCTTACGGGGAAAATAATTGCCTAGAAATTGCATAAACTTTCCCAAGTTGAAAAGGAATATACTCTAAATTCACTCTAAAGCGCATGATATAGTGACCGTGTTTTTACCCCGAGCTGAGTCACTTGGCACAGTAAATGCAATTACACCAAAGTCAATATACTCCTTTTGCTGCATATTTCCTTTCATCAGCAGGTTTCAAAGGATCAACAGCAACATGGGTTTCAAAGCCTCCTGACCATAGATAGCATCTTGAGCTATGAAGATGGAAAGAACTTCTTCTTCCATGTTAATTATTTAATAGGAACAGCATAATAGGGTAGAAAGAGTATTAATCTGAGGAATTAAGGCTACTGACATTAACCCTAATGTGTTGAGACTCTGGTCATGTTCTTTATGCTCCAGGTCTCAGCTCCTTCCTTTACAAGAAGAGGGGGCTCAGATGAGATGGGTGAGTTCTAAGTCGAGCTGAATATCATAATTGCCTAAGGGGCCCTTAGAAAACTACCTAAGCTCCCACACCTGAACTTCTGAATTTTGAGACATGGGGCCCAAACCATGCCCTTAGGTACCTGCCACAACATTCCCAGTAAGTGCTGAAGTCACTAGACTGTGGACCCGTGGGACATCGTCAGACCTGTTTTGGGTGAGCCAGATGGCTCTGCTGAACTTGACTAGCTCACTCACATCCAGGACCAACAGGGGACCGCATGATGGGAGCTAGGCTCCACAGGGTCCACTCAGCCGTGAGATATGTGTACTGCATTCTACCAGAGACAGCAAGCCATGCCAGGCTCAGCTGGATTCTCCTGGCACTAGCAAAGGGGCCTGGCTTACTTAGTCTCTTGAAGCTGTCGTGTCTGCTAACATCCAATTGGCCTGAACAAAGCTTTGGCTAATGAAAGAGGGAAAGAGTGTGTTCTTGCCACGGAAGTTAGTAGGTAGGCATGCCTATGCCTGAAGAACAAACCAATCAGCCAATGTGTGTGTGTGTGAGTGTGTGTGAGTGTGTGTGAGTGTGTGTGTGTGTGTGTGTGTAGAGCCCAGTATAGCATGCTGTCACCACTCACAACGAAATGCCAGGGCACTGCAGACAGTCCCGAAAGCCCTGAAGTGTCTGTGACTCCTACCGCAGATTTTACACCTTTTATGACATTTACTTGTTATGATAGAACCTGCCTCGTGGGCTTCTTTGACTACTACACATTGTGTATGTGTACAACATCTTGTGTAGTATAGGCATTTGCTATATAATGATCTCAATTTTATCAACGTCTGGTATTAGTAAGATAGTGGTTCGTGTTACATAGACTGCTCTCCTATCCAGTAAGTCAGAAAACCAGAGAATGGGACCTCACTATCTCTTTAACAAGTCCTACTCCCCAAATAGTTGACAGTGGTACATGCTAACGTACGGGTCTTTCTATTGACTCTTGTAAATGTCCTTAATAAATAATTATTAAAAAAAACCATAAGCATTTGACACTTACTGAACTCTCAGATGCATTGGGCATACTATAGGCACTTTTAACACCCACATGAGAGGTGTCTGCTGTTATTATAACCAATTTAAAAATTGGTTATAGCCAGGCAGTGGTGACACTTGCCTTTAATTCACGCACTTAGGTGGCAGAGGCAGAAGCAGATAGCTCTCTGAGTTCAAGGCTAGCCTCGTCTATGGTTGCAAGTTCCAGGACAGGCAAGGCTATACAGAGAAACCCTATCTTGAAAACCAAAACCAACAAAACTAAAAAACAAAAAACCGCTAGGGTAACAGCACTAACCAATAAGGTAACAGCTACTAAGTTGGCAGTTCTTCAAGCTCACACAACATGACTGGTCAGGAACAGCTATCACCAGCAAAGCTTCACCTTTGATCACAAATCTGTCACCCACAGCCACCTACCTGCCATCAACCAAGAAGCTAAGGACAGAAAGAAGTTGCTTGTGTCTGAGATCAGAAGCTTCATGACAGTGCTACCTATCTGCTGAAGACAGTCTGCCCTGTTAGGCATGTCATCACCTCCCAGAATTTGCTTGACATTTCTAGGGCTGGTTCCTTAGGTTCAGTCTTGTGATATTCTGTTGGATTCTGTGGTTTCCAACTAGATCTGAGTTCTCTATCATACTTACCCCACATCTCAGATCTCTTGTTTGGTCCAGTTCTGCATATGCCCAGATGAAAACACAATGTTTTCTGACCACTTGGGAACACACAGCATACTTCCAGATATATCAGAGTTCTATAAGAGAATTGTAGGCTGGATCTTTCAGCTAAAGTTTCAATTACGTTATTCTTCCCCTTTGTTTCTAGTTTGTAAAACTTAGGGGGGGGGGGGGAAATGGGTCAGAGCACAGAGGCCATGTTTAATGGCAGCAGCAGATCTGTCTCTGGGAACCCTTATAGAAAATCACCTTTCTTCTGGTCCACTCACTGCAAGTTGTATCTGAGATACGTGAGCTTCACTTGGTCTCTTGGCACTTTAACTGCAACAGAAGCAGAAGAATGTGTGTGGTTCTTTGCAAAGCTTATTCCCCAAGTCTGTGTGCAAGATGAGGCACAATAATTTGAATCTCACTTGGGCTAGAGGCCAGCTATGCTAGCAACAAAAGCAAAAAAAAAAAAAAAAAGAGCCAGGCTGAAAAAACAGCACCACTCACCCTCCCCAGGCCCTTAGCACCAGAGAGAGACAGACAGAGAAAGCCTGTGCACATATGCTGTCAAGAGGGCTATGGATTCCCAGGAAACCCCAGAGGAGAGAGCAGCTGCTTTTGTTTCCTTGGAGGCAGAACCCGGTGGGGAGTAGGCAAGAAGGGAGCCAGGAGGACAAATGCTTGCAAGGCAGTCCCTGATGTTTTAATGAAGCAATTAGAGCCACTGGCTTTGAGACTGTCAGGGCAGGCGGGGGCTCTGCAGTAGACTCGCTTACCCAGCCCACTTACTTTACAAGACCAGTAACTGAGGTCCCTAGAGGGGAGAATGATTTTTCCAGTCATACTGTCATCAGGGAAGGGATCTAGATCTTTGACATCACAAAGTTCTGTCTCCTTCAGAGTCTAAAACTCTCCCAACATATGGTCCAGGGCCCAGGCCAGGTGACAGAGAAGCTATGCCCACAGCAAGATAATATTTCTATCCCGGAGTAGTCTGCTGTGAATGTCTGCCAGAAAGTACAATCCAGGCTCAGGAGGGACTGCAGCTGAAAGAGAAGGCAGGCCATGGGTGAAGAGGGGTCGCAGAGAGACTGCGGAGGACTGGCTGACGCTTTGAGCAAAAATGTTATTTTTCTGCATTTCTGAGAAGTGCAGAGCCCAAGATGCCTGGAATTTGGCTCCCTAAACCTTCCCTCCAAGCTGGGAGGCCATCGAGTGCCAGAGTGTTTTCATAGTACTCAACAAGCCAAATAAATCTGCTAACAAAGGGCAGAAGAAAGGACATGGAGAATGTGGTCTGCCTTGGCCCCCTCTTGGAAGAACAAGCTCCCCCAAACCACCCCCTCACTCCCCACACACTTATCTGTCTGAATGGCCTCTTTGTCTCCAAGAGCAGAAGGCACAGTTTCTTTCTTTGTTGTTCTCCCATTAAAAAACAAACAAAAAATGGCAGAAGAACCCTCAGCAGAATGGGGTCTGCCCGAGCAGAGCTTCTACAGACACAAACAGGGGCAGAAATCAATGTGAACAATGTGGCATTTTGCCAAGTGAGGTTCCCACTCCTACCCCCAGGCATACAGGCCACAAAATAAACTATAAGAAAGCACTGAGATGAGACGGAAAGGCACAGCTCTCACCAGCTACTATTAGCCAACATCTCTGTGTAGGGACCATTGGGTAAGAGTCTCGAGGTCCATGGTACACCCTCTGTTTTGGGCATCTTTTCCTTCTTGTTGTAAGCCTTGGAAGAAGGAAGAAGAAAGGTCTGTTTCTTAGGGATCACGCACTTTATCACAGTTGTTTCTTCAACAACTCAGTCTGTAGTAGAGATGGGGCTGGTGTGCATCAAAAACGTGAAATTCCTCATCCAAGGACAGACTCCCTAGCAGAGAGTCAACTTCCATAGACTTTTCCAGATGTTTCTTGACTACCATCCCCCTGGAGGTTTGAGGGTGCCATATTTACAAAAAGGCTACAGATAGCGTTCCCACAAATCTTGCATTTCCTAATTAAAACTATATGCGAAGGACCTTTACTATTTATTTTTTTCTATTTATTTATGGACCTTGTAGTACTTTCTGCTCTCTGTTACATGGCTAACTCTCCATTTACAGACAGAACAGAAGAATTCACCAAAAGGGAGTTCCTTTCCATAGTAACTTTTACAGGGAGCCCTATAGCAAGGTTAATTCTTTCATTCATATGGATGAGACCCCAGCATTTGGAATATAGCAGAAAGAAATGTTTCTCAACTTGAAGTTGCTGTCTGTTGGCCTATGAATACTATGGTTATGTTCTTATGAGCAGGGGTTCTCCACTACAGTTCTCAAGTGCCAATTAAGAAGTCCTATCAAATGCAAGTTGGATAATCCAAGAATGTGAAGTCCAAGTTCCAGTGGAGTTGAGTGTACAAAGGGGATCCCACTTCCCTGTGTACCCACAGAGGGCTTTGTCTTCAATAAGCTAAACACCTTCTGTTGAAGCACATCATGTTTGCCATTAGGAGCAGGAAGCCAGGGCATTATGCTGGTTGGAGCTGAGTTGAATAAATGAAATGGCTAAGAGGAAATAATGTGAGAGGGTAGCTTCTCTTTGATGGCTAGAAAGTAGTTCAAGTATTGGAGAGTGTGGCCAGGTCCCCCCCCCCACCTCTCTCTCTCTCACACACACACACACAATCTTCTCCAATTTAAAAACTGGATGTTCTCTCGTCTTAGTTTTCCAAACTGAAAAAAAAAAAAAAAAACAAATCTCAACCCAGCTTTCAAACAATATACTTAAGACATCATGAATTTAAGGTCATCCTTAACTATACAGTCAGCTCCTGAGTTGGAATGCAGCCCAGGATATTTGACACCCTGTTTCAAAAACAAAACAAAACAAAACAAAATCCCAAAATCCACTTAGGTAGCTATTTTCCTCAGAATTAGTAAGAGTCTGTAATATCAAACTATCAAAACCAGTCATTTATCTCAAATTAAAACTAGTACCAAGGTGTGAAGAGCTAATTGAGAACTGAAAGTGCAAAGCATCAAATAGAAAAGCAAAAAGGAAATCACCATCATCATCATCATCATCATCATCACCGTATGAGGAAAAATTGGTAGCAAAAGTTACCTTCAGTCACTACTCTATAAATTATTTTCTTTCATCTCTAGACTGATCGGCACGTCTTTAAAAAGCCAAGAACCAGAATACTACCCGAAGACATCTGTTCCTCACATCCTTCAGCAAGTGCAGATGGAGACTCCTACATGGTCTGGGGAAGAGGAATTGGTCATGCTCATTAGCCTGGGCAGATTTAGGTTTCAAATAACAAGCTAAATTGAGAACTACCAAGAGACCAACTCTTGCTAAAGCTGCACTGTAGCCTGAAGAGGGACATGCCAATTTCAGATTAATTAAAAAGGTTATTAAATTGTTCAGATGGCATGTTAATGAGCAATCTGCAGGGGGATCAGTCAATAGCCATGCCTCCCAACATAATTACAGGACCCTTATTGAGAAGAATCTTGGAGAGCAGAAATAGAAACTAAAGGACTATCTATCTTGAAAATCATACAATATGGGCAACCTAGGACAAAATCCATGAAGCAAGATGCTAGCTACACTTATAACATCAACTCTTTTAACGCTGATTCCAGCCATCTTAGAGACACCCAAATGCTAAAATTAATGAGAAATAACATAGATAACATGTCTTTGCAATATAGTTTGGGTCTGGGAAGCATATTTATCAACTCATATTTTTTTTCCTGTGCTGAAGCCTCATCTTAAATAGTGAAATGTTTCCTGGCTAAACACAGTGATTATGTCTTCTAATCCCAGAACTTGAGAGATGGAGGCAGAAGGGCAAAAGAGTTCAAAGTTATTCATGACTGCCCATCAATTCTGAGGCCAGTCTGGGATCCATGAGATCCTGAACCACCTGGGGGCCATCTAGTGACCATCAGACCCACCTTCCACAACCACTACTTTTTTGGGGTTCTTTTATGTAAATTACACATAGTTCTGCAGACTTGAGTTTATATAAACAACCAAAGGTTATTTTCTAGTGAACCCCTAGAGAAGCCCTTAAGGGTTCCTGTCTAGGCAGCTCCTAGGATGTGGCTGGCAATGTGATTGACTACTCTAAGAAGTCTGGCACACAGTGTGTTTGGCGGGGAAGAACATTTCCCACTCCACATGAGAGCTTGCAGATATCTGCTGATGCCACACAGTGCAGGAAGGGTGCTTTCCGTCCACCGTATCAGAAATTTCCAGATTTGAATCACTGCCATTTTTGAATTTAAAATTACTATTGAAATTTAAAATTTAAAATTACTATTCAATTTAAAATTACTAGTCAAGGTAGGCTGTTGTGAACAGCTTGAATAGTTCTTGTAGAATTTCTTAACATCATCTCTGTGTTCTTTTTATTAAATAGTAGAAATATACAAAGCAAACAACTGTGGGAGTTTTATACTCTCTATATACAATAAAAAATGGCATGAATCAGTTTACACAAGCGATATTGTACAGAAGTTGAAATTTAGCTTCAAACTTTTAACTTTTTATACTGTCAGAACTTTGTATATTGCCCCCAAAGTTATAACTTTAGAACAGAAGACTGGACAAAACGAATAAACACTTACTACTGGCTAGCACTATGCTGTTCGCCTTTTCAACTTTTGTTACTTTAATAAACTCTCTCAAACCAGAGTTACTGGATTTAATTAGTAACTGGTCAAATGTGAATTTCACATAAACAACAATAATGTTTTTAGTTCATTGTACCCTAGATATTGTATGGGATTTGCTTAAACTGAAAAATTATCTATTTGAAATTCAAATTAAATTGGGTGTCCTGAATTTTACCTGGCAACTTCACCCCCCAAATTCTTGTTATTTTACCTACAAAAGCAAAAGAATTTAGAAAAGTAGAGGTTTTCTTAAGTGCCAGGTCAGATTGATTCGTGTCATTTATCTGAAACACTTTGAGACAGTCTTCAAAGCAAAACACTCCACAGGACTGATCAGGTTAGCGATATCTGCCATGGATAAGACTTCAGGGGTTGCTGAGTCAAGACCTGGAATCTCGTCATCCCCGCCTTGGTGGCTTAACTACCACTTGGATCTTTAAGTCATGGGCAGAATAAAAGTCTAACTTTAGACTTTTTTCCTTGTGTGTCAAGTTGGGAAGAGACCGACAAGCTGCCTTCGAGTAGATATTGGCAACGCTTGGAAGGGCTGTGAGTGTTCAGTGAACCACAGAATTAAGTTCTAAATGGGAGCGGGATGGGGTTTGGCTGGCAGCTCTGGATGTCACTAGAGCTTTCTTTATATAGGACAAAGGAAAACAGGACTGTGCTGGCTGGAGAATCTGATGGAAGAGGATGAGTGACGGGGAAAAAGGGAAGAAGGCAGACATTCACACCCTGTCATGGTCTCCCCCAAGTCCACATGTTGACATCTGAACTCCAGTGGTGAAGGTGTTAGGAGGTGGGCCTTTGGGGAGTCCCTATGTCATTAGAATGGAGTCCTTGTGAATTAGTATCCTTTATAAAAGTCTTGCCAGAGAACCAGCATGTGAGAACTCAAAAGAGGACATCAGCTATGAACCAAGAAGGGGGTCAGGCCAGACAGTGAGTCTGTCAGCACCTTGACCTTGGACCTTTCAGTCTCCAGAACTGTAATAAATTTCCACTGCTTATAAGTCATCCAGATATGGTATTATGTTATGGCGGTTTAAGTAGACTAATATACATCTTCAAGGACTAAACACTCTATTCTGTACTCCATTTCCTGTCTCTTTAGCAAAATGACTAAACTCAAGTATGAGTAGATTTTTTAAGAACTAAAGAAAGAATCTAAGCTTCATGAGAATGCCATGGAAGCATAGGTGGCATGGGGCTAGGACAAGAAAGAGATGCAGCTCACCACTTCTCCCAGTGTTTTGTTGTTTAGCAGTTTCCTCCTAGGAGCCTTCCACCTTGCAGGGAACCTTCTTGATACACAGAAAGTAAAAGGGAAGTGAAAGACAGTTTAAGACAGGAAGTTTGCAAGGAGATGCAACAACAATGTGTTCTTGAGGGTGATAAAATACTTCCTCCTGTAGGAAAGTCTCATTAAGATGGGAAGTAAGCAACTCAAAGTAGCTTCAGGAAGTCCCTGAAACTGACCAGATTCACTACATCCCTTCCCTCCTTAAGACTATAGAGTCATAAAAACTTAGGATAGTCACTCTCAAACAACCCCAGCCACTTGGAAGAAGCAAAGACCTACTGAACTTCACAGAGAAGCAAAGACCACCTAAGCTGCCTAGAAGAGTTTCAGACCAACTGACGCACCTGGAAAGGACACTCTACAACCTGCTGATCTACCTGCAGATTGTGCAGTATATTCCAGATTTCCAGATTTTGTGAGCTGTCACCCATACTGGGGTAGGCTTTGGTGAGGTATCTCTCTTTGACCATTTCTGTTCCTGTAAGTAATTCATCACCCATATTCTTATAAGTAACCCCAATAAAACTCATTGGTTCAACAAGTTGGACTTTGATGGCATCTGTATGTTGATCTGTCATCAATTCCCTATGTGGGGTGAGTGTGTGTGTGTGTGTGTGTGTGTGTGTGTGTGTGTGTGTGTGTGTGTGTTTGTCTACATTGTCACCCAAGGAAAAATCTGTCAAACAGCACCTAGCCCTGACGTCCTCATCACTACTCCTACGGGCAACATGGAAGGGTTGTGAGTGTTCACTGAACCACAGAATTGCAGTTCTAGGGAAGAGATTTCCTAAATGGGAGTGAGCAGGAATTTGGTTAGGAGCTAGTTACCTGTGTATGATGTCATTGTTTCCTTCCAGCACACTTTGGTATTTCCAGGAAGCTAAAAATTTTGCATAATTGGCCTAGTTTTAAATTGTTAATAGGTCATTGTAAATTCCCTTAAGGCAGCAGGCAAATATCAAATTGGCTAATTAGCAACAAAATATTTCAAATACTGTTAACATTCATAGCGGGTTGTCACAAGGGCAAATTCTGCATTTCCCTGCACACACATTCAGATTCAACTTCTGTCTTCCAATGCTTAAAAAAATAAATATTTACTAAGTACTAAATATGTTTTAAATGTTCTAGCTTTGCTGAAGCCCTAGGATGCTGCTACCTATTTATGTTCCTGGCAAGTATTTACCAAAAGAAGCAAGAAAAGTCTTTTCTTTAACAAGTGGTTGAAACCCACACAAAGTTTCATTTAATATAGCTATTTACCCATGTGTGAAGATGGTGGCCCAGAGATAGCCTCTATCTCTGATTCCTGGCATGGTTATCTTGTGTAAGTTCCTGCTCAGTTCAACTCAACCATGATTTATGATCCAGATGCTGTGCTCAACAAGAGTAACACAGTGGTGATTAATATTCAGCACCTGTTCTCTGCATTCAACATATAAATAATGAAATATCATTCGTATGATAAGAGTGTAACACAGGCAGAGAGTCATGGTGGGGCCATTGATCCCATCCAGGCTGTCCAGGAGATCAGGAGCATTTTCACAGAGGTAAAATTGTAAGATGCAAGAACTTGAAAGCAGGAAAAAGACAAGTTCATGTGAATTTTAACTAGTACTAAAAGGATAGGAGTGTTATACCTACGAAATCTCAAACTAGAAGGTAGTGATAAGCAGTTCATCCTGCTAATTATCTCAGTAAAAATCACGGAGAATTAGAAGAGTTAAGGATTGTTCGAAGTAAGAGCAAATGGGTGCGGTGCAGCAGCCCCTGTTATGGTGGACAATCATGATCATCTAGCCTGAAAAAAGCACAGCCCCATGGAATCTACGGTAGGGTCCAGAGACAAGCAGAGGTCTTGAAAGTCTGCGTGTGAAAGGCGAGTGGCAGTCTTTGATTGGTGTCTTTGCAGAACAGCAATTCTATCTTCTCAGAGCTGAGAAGCGACTGTTTCTGAATACAATACCTTTGTTCTGAGTTTCATTCTCAATGCTTTAAGCACATATGCTCAATAGGGCATAAGAACCATCATTTGTTGATGGTCCCTCCACAGATATCTTAATTCATCTGAATGGTTAAGAAAAGCTTAAACTAGATGTTCCTAAGAAACTGCATTCTTAGACTTTACAGCAAACATTTAAATGCCCACTGCCACTAGTAACTTTGTCCTTCATTATGACTCTAACTACATGGACTACATGAGAAATCTCCTGTGTCTTACACCTCAAATGAGATTATGATGGATACTTTCAAAACATCATAGCTGTATATCATAACTAAATGATAAGAAAACTAAGTTCCAACGATTAATTATAATTTGCACCATATGGGTTTCACAGGGAAATTTTTGTCGATGCAAAGTTTTTGTTTAGGATTTAGAAATTAGAAACAGACATTTTAGTGCCTATCTATTTTTTTCTCTCCCTTTCTTTTCCTTTCTGTAACTAGACAGATACAAAAAGATAAATGACCTAAGTTATGTTACAGTCTTGGAAATGCAGCACAAATACGATGGGACATGGATATATAAAATATATCCTACTAGTCTATTCATCTTGTAGAACACGACAGCACCTTTTGAATGGCATGAACAGATAAGAATATGTTTAATAATGTAGGTTAGTGGAACACCTTAGGTCAACAGCAAACTGCTAATCACCACCTCTTCTAATTGCTCCTCTTTGCTCTGTAGGGCCAATAATCTGGAATTCAAATGTAAGGCTACTATATATAGATCAATATGAGTTGTTTTTAAGCATTTATTCTTATGTTACATGTATAAGTACATATGCACTTATAAGTGCACACATAAGCGTGTGCAAGCTTATGTGAACCACATGTGTGCAGAAGTCCACTGAGCTAGAAGATGGTCTTGGATGTCCTGGAATTGAAGTTACAAGTAGTTGTAAACCTGATGTGGGTTCTGGGAACTAAGCCCAGATCCTCTGCAAGAGCAATAAGTGCTCTTTCCCTTGAGCCATATCTCTAGCTCCTCAATCAAAATTTTTAAAAATACTGTCTTAGTTCCTTTTTTGTTTAATTGCTGTGAGAAAACATCATGACCAAGGCAACTTATAAAAGAATGTGTTTAATTGGGCTTAGACTCTCAGAGTTCATGACAGTAGAGTAAAGGCATAGTACTAGTAGAACATCTGGAATAGCAGCTGAGAGCTCACATCTTGATTCCTAAGTAGTAGGCAGAGAGATAAAGAGAGAGGGGGATGAGAAAAAAGAAAGGAAGAAGGAAAGAAAGAAGGAAAGAAAGAAAGAAAGAAAGAAAGAAAGAAAGAAAGAAAGAAAGAAAGAAAGAAAGAAAAAGAAAAAGAAAGAAAGAAAGAAAAGAAAGAAAGAAAAAGACAGATGAGAGAAATGAGAGTAAGCTCTGGGATTGGCACATGAGTCTTTTGAAACCCCAAAGCCCTCCCCTAATGACACACCTCCTCCATACCTCCTAATCCTTCCCAAACAGTTCTACCACTAAAGACCAAGTATTAAAATATTGGGTCTATGGAAGTCTTTCTCTTTCAAATCACCTCAGTACTCGGAGTACATTTTAAAGATTCTCTTTCCTGTGTTAGTCATTCTTTCGTAGGGTTCATAAGACTGCTCTTCTAAAAGACTCTGTTTTTCTAAGACGTTTATAAAGTTTTCACAAAGTACAATAATATAAAGTAATGGAAGAGGAGCATAGAAAGGGGAAGGAAATTGAAGGGGAAGGTGATCTACTATTCAAGGTCCTGTAACTGGAGAGCAATCAAAATAGTCTTTGCATCATCTATCCATTGAGTAGCAGTTTGAGAAAGCGAAGAAGCTTCGATATCCCAGACAAGAAACATCCTTAATTTTCCATTTCAAATTTTTTTCTCAATATTTACAAGAATATCAAGGAAACCATTCTTTTTCTTGTTTTCTTTCTTGTCCAATATCTGGCATAGGTACTATAGGGAAGACATAATTACCTGAAATGTTAAAGGAAGTTATGACAGGAAGGAGCGTGGTGATTCACAAACCATAAGTATAATTCCTGGAAACTTGTTGTCCTCACTAAAGACTTATTAACATAATGGTATTTGCAAAAGTCCTCATGTTAAAGACCACAACATACATGCACAGACTCCCATAGTCCTCCCCACCTCCAAACACATGTACACATCCACATCTCCCCCTACAGTATTCCCCTGACATACCATGTGTACTAACCCACATATTCACACATATACATAACATACATTCTTACCCTGACCTCAATATACTCTGGACACCTCCCCCAACTAGGCACTCACATACCACATGTTCAGGCACACACATAAACATAGACATGCAGAGTATACACTCATGGCATCCCAAGCACCACACACACACATACACACACACACACACACACACACACACACACACACACACTGAATTCCATCATAAAAGAAATTTGGGAAACAGTTGGTTCTAGATTACCCATAGTTATCTTGGTGATTCATTAATGATTAACTCTGAACTTTGTACGTCTTAACACAAGTAATCGAACTCGTTTGATTATGGCTCTTTCTACAATATACCTTGTCAGCTTTGTTTTCAGAAAACCTACTCAAGAGGCTGAAAAAGACGGCTCAGTGGTGAAGAGCACACACTGCTCTGACAGAGGATTCTGGTTTGGTTCCCAGCCCCCACATTGGGCAGCTCCCAACTGAGTATGACCCAGCTCCAGGGGCTCAGATACCTTCTCTGGTCTCCATGGGAACTGCACTTGCATGCACAGTCCCACACAGATACTCACATATAATTAAAAATGAAATAAAATTTTAAAAATTAAACCTACTACTGAATATTCTAGAACTTGGATTCTTGGATGTACCTTTAAAAGCATTGCTACAGTCTGCATGCATTCACATACATGGTTAATTGGAAAGAAACATAAAGGTCTCTTTTGAGTGCCCATTTTAATAGCTAAAGTGTCAAAAGCTCTTAGAGGCTGTTGGGCTTTTGAGTTGAGTTGTTCATTAATAGGAAAATATTCAAGGAATCAAACATTCAATGTCAAGAGACAGAATCTTTGGTGTAGCCAACAGATCCAAGGGCCAAAGTGAGCCCCCGGCTGCCCCATTGGCGTATATTTTTTCAAAGGGAGATAGAAAAGCTGCCGATGGCAGGGATAACCACATGGTTTGTCCCGTCACTATAGTCTTGAGGGCTGGGGAGATGACTCTGGGTAAGAGTGCTTGGTGTACAAGCACAAGGGCCTGAGTTCAGATCTCTAGCACATACATAAACAGCGGAATATGGACATGTGTGTTTCTTGCCCAAGTTCTGTAAGGAGGATGGAGACAGGAGGATTTCTGGAGCTTGCTGGCAGCCATCTCAAGCCAAGACTAGGCTCTCTGCACATGCATGTATGGGATCATGTACCTGCACTCATGCCGTTCATTCATACGCCACACACATCACAAACACACATATCACACACACACACACACACACACACCCTGTCAGTCCCTCATCATAGGCATTGCCCCAATGCATTGCTTTCGCTGATATATATATATATATACCAAATCCATTCTTTTCCAGTCCTTGCTCTTATTATGAACATACTTCAATTTCTCTAAAAATGATGTCTTTGTCCTCTACTGAAGAATAAAGACTATCCACTGCCCAGAAGGTTACCATATTCTTCAGCATTCCATACCCTTCAAAGGCAGCATCCTACTAACTTTATTCTTCATTGCCCTCGATGCCCTCCACATACTTCCCTGAAGCTAGTTTCTTTGAGTTCTAGGTACTTTGTGACTTCTTTTATTTTTTCTCTGTATCTCCTCCCCCACTTATCCAAACATGATGCTTCTTTGAAGCTCGACTTCCTTGAGAAAGCTTTTAGTAATTTCATCCAGCATTGATCTTTCTTTTCTGTGCCAGAGTTGATGGTGTTATTAAACACTTGGTTATGTAACTGTGTTTTAAATCTCCGTTACAGTGGTGGATGCTGTGTTCCTGTCTCCCCACCCCTCACTTCTAAATATAAATCTCTTAAGAGAGCCAATCTTGCCACAATAGTAATTTGTGGTAGTTAGCACATTAATCAGGTGCCAGGAACCTAAGAAACACTACACCAATGGACAGGAATGCAAACAAATTGGCAACTAAATGGATACCATGCAACTGTTTTCCTTGGTAGTGTTTGATTTGAATATATTTTAAGATATTTTCTATTATGAACAGCATGCTTCCAACTTCGTATTATTTTATAATTCAGATCTTTCATTACTTCCGCCTACTGTCTCAAAACCATGTTTTCTGTAAGAAGGGATGGAAGTGAATACATACGCATGGATTTTAAGATTCGTATCTCCGAAACCCAAGAACGGGCTGTGCAGATGCTAGTGTGGCCTCCCATCATACTTGCCTCTTAGAATTCATGCCTTTGTATAAGTCTCTTCTCCAGAATACTAGCTGGATCTGCTATTTACTTCAATCCAGCAGCCTCACAGAAACCAACTAGAAGATCTTTCTCCAATTAGACCTTCAGATGAGACCCAGCTCTGACTGACACCATGATGGCGGTCCTGGATGAGATCCTGAGGCAGATGACCTAGCTGAGCCACACCTAGACTCCTGACCCATAGAATCTATGAGATGACCAATGCAGGGATGTTTTAAATTAATTTGTAGTAATTTGATATGATATGCAAAGTGGTACCTTTGCAGTTCTTTGAAAGGCCGTGATAAGATACACCTATGAGAAGAAATTATCAAGGGGCAAATATTGCATGGATTCTCTTCCATCATAAAAACTCAGATAATGATGTTGAAGAAACTAAACTGTCTTAAGTGACACCTGTCAAAAGCCTAAAATTATACAAATTAGCATCGAGAAATTACACTATAATTTTGCTTAAAACTTTGGCCAAAGCATTCAGGGATTAAATTTTTAAGTAGACAGGGATGTGGGTACTTTTAGGAATAGATATCAAATATCTCCGGCAGGGGTCGCATATGGTAAGTCATTAACACTCCATGTATCACATGTAAGCATCTCACGGCTGAGTGTGAAAACTGGTTGGTATACCTTAACTGCTGAACGTCTCCTAGCTTGTACTTCATGAGAGGACTGGAGGGACTGATAAACTAAGTAGAAAATAACTAGTGAAGGGGGAAAACTGACTTTTTCTTTTCTTTTTTAAAAAGTTTTTTTTTTTTTTTTTTTTACTGAAATCACTACCTGCTTGGTTCTTTTGGTTTGTATGTTTATTTCATTTCTGCTTGGCAGCTGGAAGAGCCCACGGGCATTCTGAATTTAAGAATTTGTGATTTATTTGGTGAAATGGATACCACCAAGGTGGAGTCATCTAGGGTTGCATGAATTGATTTTTTTTCCCCTTCCAACAATTTAAAGAATAAAAAGGCAGGAAAAGCAAATTCTCCACATTAAGCTAAGTTTTATTGAAAGCAGAAATGTAGATGGGGGGGAGGAGGGGAGGAAGGGAGCGAGAAGCAGGAGAAACACAAGAGATAGACTCCATCTGTAGGGAGCGAACCCAGAGATGGGGTCCTAGGTTATCTGGCAGAGCCAAACTTTTATATGTTTGGGCATGGGGTGAGGTCCCTTGGTTGGTTTGGGTTACTTCAGGGGATTGGATAATCTAAACAAAGAGAAGGAACATTATTGGTTCCTGCCATAACACTCCCAACCTTATACCCAAGAGATTTGGAAGCCTAAGTCCCATAGTGCAATTACCTCAAGTGGGATAAAGCTCTCAACTCCGTCTTAGAGAGGGAGAAGCAGGAAGTCTACCATCTTAAATGTTTATGTGAAAAGCATATTACTCTACCTACCTAGATCCTCTCTTTTTTTTTTCTGGCTGTCTTCCTGGGATCTGTCTACTTCCTAGTCCCTCAAGCAGTGGCTCCTAGACGTCTTAATCTTAAGAACGAGGGACATAAATTTAAAAACAAAATAGATAGTTAAAAAATAAATAAACAGATTGGGTATTCTACCACAGACAGCAAACTTCATTTTACCAAGTTAGGACATTAACCAGATTTGGTGTGGGCTATAATCATTTCACAGAGAATCTGATATACGAAGTTATACTCTTAAAATAAGCAGAATTTAATATATCTTTTTAAAGAAAAATCTCATGTGCTTCCTATATTTTGCCATTGCCCTCATTGACCATGATATTTGGAAGGCGTGAGATCGCAGAACATCCTGATGCAAGTGACAGGAAATCTTTGACACAAGAACACCTTAGCTGTCTCAACAAAGTTCTATCTTGTTGAGGAAACTCCAGGTGAATCTTTTTTCTTTATAAAATCAAGATACATGAAGTAACCACAGTTGAGCTGTAGATTCTCTCAGTACAGAGTTCAAGCACACTTCCAGACCTTGCCAAATGGCAATGACCATCAAGTTGTGCCATTTAAATCAAGTTTGTCACTACCATCTTGGACTCAACTGTCTCTTCTTCCAGGAGGCCATGGTACTGGAGTCAGAAGTGGCATCCCACAACTGCAGGAAACTACCATCTTGGATCAGAGCACTGGGACTGAGTAAATAGTAAATGGAAGTTTGCATTTCCAAACCTTGACAGTCAGGTGACTGTGAACATCACCTCCACATTTCACTTCACTATCTAATAAAAGCAAAGAAAAAGTAAAAATAAAAGCTGCATTCTTGCTAGACCTCCAAGTTCCAGAGGCAAACATAACAGACCTGGTGGATTCTGACGGACAGATCTCTCAGTTTGTGATGTTCATGATGTGAGCACCCCAATGTTTGTATTACTTAGAAATACACAACAGAGCTTAATTGGAAAAGCTAAAGCTGCCCATGAATTGAATTCCCTTTTATTTCTTTGGAGGAAACCTCTCGTGATGCTTTCAGGCTCCCTCAGAAACTTCCAAAACCTTAACTGAAGGAGGCACGCAGTATTCTGCTGTGGAAAAAGAGCAGTCTCCGAGACAAATGTCAGGGCTAGAATTAAGCTGATTGGCACACATTAAAATGCAGCATAATAGTGTGTTTGTCGCAGTGCCCTCTCCTGCAGTTGGCTCATAAGGAATAATGATGGCTTACTGACGAGGAGCAGGGACTCAGCCGCTTGATAACATTGTTGGGCTGATGGTTTGAAGTGGCCCCACTGTTGCCTGCATTTGGCTGGCAAGGGCAGCCATTCACTCAGTCAGGCAGGGCGCTGCAAACAGAGCCACAGCCATGCACAACAGTGTCCATTTTTGAAAGGCTTAAATAAAGCAATCCTCAGCCGTAATTTCCATTGTCATTCTTCTCCCACTGCTTATATAATGTGGCCAAGAGGAGGGCTGTAAACTAATATTACATTCAAGAGCCTCAAACAACAAACACCAGGTTGTAGTTTCCAGGGAGAGGATTACCAAGCTTCCTCCAGAGGCAGGCACACCATGGCACACACAGCCACCTGCCTGATTAAGGCAGTCCTTTCCAGGAAAAAGAACATTGCTACAGAAATAATGAATTAATTTGGCATTTCCTTCCATCCCACTCAGCACGCGGTGTGCTCTCCTAAGCATGAAAACAGCACATCTTCACAGAAATGGTTCTAAAATGATGTGCCCACTCATAGGAAAGATCAATTTGAATAGATTCAAACCCTAAGAGGGCAATTCAAGACAGAAAGTTTTCCACCAACGTCAAGACAGATGGTCTAACTTGTTTGCAAGTCCAGCAGAGACCATTATGTTTGTCTGCATTCCAGCTTATAAAACCCTCTCTCCTTCCCTTTCTCACTGCACACACACACACACACACACACGTGCACGCACACACACACACGCACACACACACACGTATGCACATGCACATACACACATTTATTTGTGGCTTTCCATACATTACAGCATCAGTATAAGGACAACTGCTGTTGATGTAAGGACAAGTGTTCTCCAATATTGGAAACAGAAACACAGTGAGAATATCCACTGTGATTTTTGCCTGAGACACTGTATTTGTTTTCTGATAGAAAAGGAGAGATGGAATGAAATTGAGAAGGGGAGTAAGGGTGATTAAAACGCTAGGTGGTGTGGGTTCTGAATTTAAGACACAGAAGATTTGAGAGGTGGAGGCTAGATTCAGTACTGCATAGCCAAAGAGCGTCAGACGCTGTGCCTTGAAACATGGTAATGCCATTCACAGACAGCTGAAGTGAGGGTATATATCAGAGATGACGATGTCAGAGTGCCCAGACAGACAAGTAGAAATACCAGAATACACAGTTAGGGTTTCCCCTCCTCCTTTTCTTCCTCTCCCCTTCCTTCCTGCTGTTCCCTCTCCTCTTCCTCCTTCTCTTCTCCTCTTCCTTTTCCTCTTCCACCTCCTGTTCTTCTTTTCCTCCTTTGCCTCCTGCTTCTTCCTCTTCTCATTCCTTTTTCCTTTTTTCTCCTCTGCTTCTCCTACCTCCTCTTATTTACCTCTTCCTTGTCTTCTTCCTCATCCTTCTCCCATTTTTAGATCAAGTGTTACCACCACTAAATACCCCAGGCTGGTTTTGCCTGGCATCCACCAGAGAAAATTTAACGTTAGGAAAGCTAAAGATTCCTTTAAACTCCGCAATTTTTGTGCCAATAACCTTTGATTCCATAGATGCAGCTCATTCCTGTTATCACCCAGCTCCTCATAGGCACCAAAGAACCATCTACCCTGTGTTAATTTTAAATCTCAAAATCAGGAAGCATGGCTCATTATCATGGTCAGTAAGATCCCTTTATGAGGCAAGGGAATAAAGCAATGTTTCCCTAGAGTAGGCTGTGCATGAGAATCATCTGGTAAGGTTTGTAGAACTCTTCATTCTGAGGCTCTTTCCCAGACAAATGAAGTGAAAGGCTCTGGATGTAACACACAATTCCATTGAGTTTGTGAAACCTCAGCTTCCCGTGAACTTTAATTAGCTCCACATCTAGATATCATATCTGGCACCCAGATATCATTTTTGTTCAATTTCTCAAATGTTGGCCAGTAAACCCAAGGGAGTGTCAAAGTCAATGTCAAATCAGCATTAATTCATTCCCTCAGCAGCTGGAGATACTCTAAGAAAGGAAAGAATAGAAATTCAGTTCTTAAGGAGAACATAGGTAACTTCAGAAAATCAAGAAGCAGATTCAAGGCTGTAAAAACATTTCACTATTCGGACAAAACGATGTATTCTTCAATTTTACGGGATGACTAGCAGAAATTGGACCACCACTGGTGATTTCCGTCCCCTCAGAATTATTGTTGTAGATTTTAACATTCTCTCTTAATGAGAAGTACCCTGTTTATATCCAGGGGTTGCTCTGACCCAACAGGCTTCTCCTTATCCTTCTGCGAGACCCATGTAAAAATGACTTAATATTCAACTCATTACCCTCTACAGCCTACTCAAGAACTCTATTATTTCTGGGTAAAACATCGTGTCCCAAATTCACTGCTTAATTTTTTTTCTTCAAAACAACTGAAACCATAAAGGCTGACTGGGATCTTTTTAATCCGATCATATAAGACAGTATCACATATAAAACAGTTTCTACGTATTTGTTACATGACACGCTCCAACACCCTTTTCACAGTAAATTCTTATATCTCGGTTCTTTATTAGGACAATTATGTTATGCTTTGGCTGTAAAGCTGATGCTTGAGCTATAACTCAACAGCCGTATGAAGATTTCCAACACTCGTCCCTCTGAGCACAATCCTTATTTCATAATTCTTATAATTCTCTTGAATTATTTCAGTATTTGTGTCTGTTATCCTTGTTTTTAAAAACAAAAAAACAAAACAAAAAAACACTTTGAATTGCTCCCCCGTGCATGCTGAGTGGTGTTCAAGCCGCACAGGCTGCATGGCAAAATATTACACAATCGAATTTCAACCTCCTTTCTTCATCTCTGAGATAGCTGGCTCATTGTCACCTGACTGTGCCAGGCAAGGTCCCACTCGAGTGGCTTTTCTCTCTTGTCTCCACTCCACTGAAGCTTATGTAGTCTCTGGAGTACAAAGGACTGTACATGACTATCCCTAGCTGTAACGTTGCTGTAAGACATACGTACTGACACTCTTGCCCGCATGTATTTTCATTTCCATAAATCCAAGTTCAGAAGACATAAGAATGTACCATTCCTAACTCAGGAGTTGGGGTTTATACTCTGAAGATAGGCAGATGCTATGCAAAAAAGAAAAAAAAAATTCCTAATTACTCTCTCTCAGACTGCTAGGAAGTCCAAACAGACACATGAAAAAAAACCCGATGAGGAAGATAACAAGCCTTTTGTCAAAATCAAGCACCCAGCGCCAACTGACAGGTACAGAAGAGGCCATTTTGGAATTCCCAGCTGACCCAGGTCCTAGATGAAATCAGATGAAGAAGAAGCACAGACAATTAAGAAAATGGTATCCTCCAAAAAATCCAGACAAACAAACAAAACCCCATGATTTGGGGTTAGGTTTTAGAAGTTTGTTCCATGAGATGCAAAGCAACACTAGCTCCTCAATGCAAATGTGTTTGGGAGAAAGAGTCGGACTCCCGAAGGTGTTAACCATAGATGCTACACTAAGTGCTTTTATATGAGACGGTCTCGGTAAAGCACTTAAAATTGTACCTGCCACGGAGGAACCACTCAGGAGGTATTAGCTGCTACGACTGTGAGGTCACAATGCCACTGTTGAATTCCAAGAAATGTTTCTAGATGGTAATCCATCCCCATAACTGAAAGCAAAGCTAAAACGGTGGAACAAAGACTCATATGTCAAATCTTCAGGATGAATAGGATACATAACTTTGAATCAGAAAATTGAAAGCTGGGGTAGCTGAAATTCATACCTTCCTGAATCTTGTGTTTCACTGTTCTTTCCATCTTGGATTAAAGAGCTGAGGTTGGTTACTGAAGGATGGAAACTGAATGCTGGAGCAGAAACAAGCTGGCCTCCATACTGTCAGGGAGGCAGCCTACAAAATCATCACTCCTGGGGGATCAGAGTAAAAGAGAGCAGTGTAGATTCAAAACAGCCATCAAGGGAACAGAGGAGATACCAGCCACAGATGAGTGAAAGGCTGTCCAAGTAGCATGAAAGCCCAAGTGTAGCTAGGTAATTCACAATGAAATGTAGGTCAGCAATGACAGACATCTGGACAAAATGCTTCCTTGAGTTGCAAAAGTAGAGACATTTGGCAGAAGCACATTGAGCATATGTCAGGGATATGTCAAAAGGAGTTGGGAACTGGCTTCAAAACTACCCAAATATACTCTTGTCTCATTGCTGTGACAAAATACTTAACAAAAGCAACTTAAGGAAGAAAGAATATTCTAGATCATGATTTAGTAACATCATCCATCAATGTGAGGAAGCAATGAGAACAGGAACACAAAGCAATGGGTCCATTGTGTGCTCAGTCAGGAAGCAAAGAGATGGATGCTGGTCCACCACTCACTTTCTCCTTGCTCAGTCTAAGATTGGAAGGTGCCACACACATTTGGAGTGGGTCTTCTCACCTCAAGAAAACATTTCTGGAAAGGCTCCCACACACAAGATATCCATAGGTTTTTCTTCTATATTATTCTAAAGCCTATTGGCTTGTCTATCAAGATTAATCGTCATGCAATATCACTAGCAGAGTGATATTTCTTCCTTATCCAAAGACTTTCAATATTTGCCAATCTAGGACCTTGAGCAAATCACTAGCCATTTGTGTCTTGATTTCCTCATCTGTAAGAATCACTACTTTGAATATTATATGAAAATCATACATATAAAGTTCTTGGCATTATCCTATTATTTCTCCATAGGTAAATAGTAGCAGTGTCTCTTTCCCTCTGGACACTCAAGTTCCCATCTTGAGAATTCGCATCTTATCAATTTTCCAACTCTATGTAGCTGTACACACCTGAGGATTTTTCTGTTGAAATAGAAACACACATCCATGTAGAAAGTTCTCAGATGACATCATCCATGACTACTGCAATTTTGTCAAATGTTCTTTCCTACTCTGTGCTTTTGATCCCCTGGCTCTCACATACGTCAGTCATTTTAGAAGTTAAACTATAGCACTAAGTTCTTAGCCAACCAATGTCTCTTCCTGCTGAGTACACAATGAATACACATTTTATAAGGAACTGAAGTAGTAGAAGAGTCAATAGTTGTAATATTAGTTTTCTGCCAGCTTCACCAATCTATAATGATCAGGTATTTGGTTAAATAGCACAAATATTGGGCTGGAGAGGTGGCTCAGTGGTTTAGAACACTGGCTGCTCTTCCAGAGGTCCTGAGTTCAGTTCCTAGCAACCACACAGTGACTCACAGCCATCTATAATGGGGTCTAATGCTCTCTCCTGGCATGCAGGTGTACAAACAGTCAGAGCACTCATATATAAAGAAAAATCTTTAAAAGAAAGAGAGAGGGAGAAAGAGAGACAGAGAGAGAAGAAGGAAGGGAGAGAAAGGAAGGAAGGAAGGAAGAAAGGAAGAAAGAAAGAAAGGAAGAAAGAAGAAAGAAAGAAAAGGAAAGAAAAGAAAGAGAAAAGAAAAAGAAAGAAAGAATTTTAAAGGCTGCTGGTGGTGGTGCACGCCTTTAATCCCAGCACTCAGGAGGCAGAGGCAGGCAGATCTCTATGAGTTCAAGACCAGCCTGATCTACAGAGTGAGTTCCAGGACAGCCAGAGTTACAACAGAGAAACTCTGTCTTGAAAAAAAACAACAAGAAAATCATGAATATTTCTATGCATGTGTTTGGTGGACTTTGAGCAAAGCAGACTGGCCAGATCACATGTTCATGAGCCTCACCCAATCAGTTGAAGGACTACATGTATAAAAGACTGCAGCATTGTCTCTTCCTGGGAATCTGGCCTGCTGGTCCACCTTGTAGAGATTAGGTTTACCAATAACCTCTAATTACATAAAATGCCTTCTTTAAATCAATTTCTCTCTCCTCTCTCCTCCCCACTCCCCTGCACGCAAAACCTACTTTTTCTCTCCCTCTTGGTAAACTCCAACTGATACACGAATTATTTCTGACTCTCTTGTGTTAGGCCCACTTGAGGGTCTAAGACAATTGATATTAACGTAACGGAGTCCTATCAGGTAGTAACGGATACTATGCACTTTACCCTAAATTCTTTTCTTGCCTGTAAAAATTTGTATACAGAGGTTCCTCAGAGAGAATCTTGCCAATTAAGAAAGACAATTAAATCAAACAGGATGCCCTTTGAATGTGTGGAGTGTCATCCTCTAGGCTGAGTCATTTGCCTGTCAGATTTCACCTGCAGAGACACAGTCTCAGGTTATGGTCCTAGCTACAGTTTGCCTCGGGCTTTTTACAAGCACGACAAAAATCTGCCATCTCAGTGACTGCTACTTCTGTACGCCCCCATATTGAGGACCGTTGGGCTCCATGATTCCTAGCATCCCTCCACCTCCACCCCCATATTCCAGGTAATAAAGCTCCTTATATCATTTGTCAGGGAGGCTGCCATTCATATTCAAAAAGCATCTGCTTGGGAGACAAATGCAGTGAATGTCGTGCTGTGGGTGGGGGTAGTTTCCGATATCTTCTCTCTCTCAGAGAATAATGACTTTCTACCTACTCCTTAAATGATGATTTCTGGACCACTGGAACATCTTAAAAAAATCACTAAAAGCAGAACTTACTATTCATCTCATTCTAATTTCGCACCTCGCCTTGGCTTAATGACAGAGTTCTTTCTCAATGTATTCCCTTGTTATTTTTCACTTTCTTCTGTCCTTCCCTGTCTGTCCACTGTTATTATTCTCTGTGAAATTTCACTCTGAAGTTCGCTCTCACTTTCTTTCTCCTCTCAGACCTCTTCTCTGTGGTCTATAGGAAACATTTCTTTTTCTTTCTTTCTTTCTTTTTTTTTTTTTACATCAGCTTTTGCCCACTGTAGCTTTGATTAAATCTTTGTTCTGAAACTACAACCTGTCTGAACGTATTCGTCCTCTCAACCAACATCTATAGTATTGTCCCCACCTCTAGAACACAGTGGCTGTCTTTATTTGGAGCCTTTTTCCTCAGTGGTGAAGAACTGTAGGAAAATTAAGCTCTGTGATTACTTCTGGTGCTTCGTTCCCATTTCGTAGCATGGGAACCTGTGCCAGGGTCCTGTGCAGCGGGTTGGCTTGGAGGACCACCCCATCTTGCTCTAACGTCTCTGCCTGTAGCTTGTTCGCGGGGACAGGTAGTTCTATAGTAATGTGTGCCTGGAGGACTGGTACTAGGATTACATAAGATTATCATATTATGAACTTTGAATATGACGCAACAAGTGGTCCTTTCTAGTGGTTCAGGCGAGTCTTTGCCCAGAGACTTCCTGAGGTTAAAAATTAGATGAAAAACTCTGCCACAACAAGTAAATTAAAAAAAAAAAAAAAAGAAAGAAAGAAACAGCACACAATTACCAAACTTAATCTCAATTGTGCTACATTCTTTCTGTCACCTAGAAACTAATTAGTAAGACATAATCACATACTTCCTGCCCAGTAAACATACAAGTCCCAGAGGAACAAATGATTCGTATCATGAATCACTGGCCACTGCTTACTGGTAATTATCATATAAATGAGGTTCTTCAGGTTGACCTCTGATTCCTTAGTCCTTCTCCGAGACAGCAAAGACACACCAGTTATGCAAGAACTGGATAAAATTTAAATTAGTTTTCTAGCATTAGCCTCCTGGACAGTCTTTGAGGAATGGATAAAGGGCTATAACAACCAAAACAAACCTATCAAAACAGAGGCAAAATATTGTTATATAGTGATATATTCAGAACTAATTCCTCCAAATGCAAAATGCAAATCATAATAATGCTTCCAAACGTAACATCTGCTTTATCTATGTGGAACTTTTTCCACCCAAGCTCTTCTTGAGGAGTTACGTCGGTCGGAAGAAGATTCCCAACTCTGATGCTGAGGAGTTTGAGTTTTGTCAGCCACTCCCTTCATCTTGCCTGTGGTCCCTTCCTTTGTGTAAATAAGAAGTTAGCCTGGGTGATTTTAGGGTTCCATCTTGTCCTAACATTCGTTGATTTTTTTGAATCTTAAATACATACATGTGGTAATATTCCCTAAACAACATTTAAGATAGTCACTCTCAGCATGTTGGAATTAACTAAGAAACTGTAGAAGATGCTGAGTTTGGGGCTCCATCCCTAGAGAGTCTGAATTAATTAGTCTGGGTGTAGCTTGGACATCAAGGGCTTGAAAAACTCCCTGGGTGATTCCCACACAGCCCGGATCAAGAAGCACTTGTTAATTACTGCACATTTTGGCTGTGGGTAGTTCTTCTTCTTTCCCTTCATCACTCACAGGGCTAAATTACCTCTCCAAGGACGCCTTCTCATTAAAACATGGAGATTCCAACCTGATCTGCATGAGTGTAGAAACCCTAATCTGTCACAGAGACCCCAGGAGTGACACTACAATGGTCCCTTTCTTTCTTTCACTTCTCTTCCCCTGTCTTCAAGACCTCCAAGAGCTGAACAGACCCCTACTTCATATCAGATAGTGGACGATCACTGAAAGCATCTAAATACATTTTCCAAAGTAGAACTGTCTGCAGTACTGTTAACTTAGTGAACGCAAAATGAGGACAAAGAACCTGCCATATTATTTTTCAAATACTCCAAACAAATATTTATCCAGTAAAGAAACAAACCCTCCAATGTTAAAAAGTCCTTCTAAAGGCTTATGTGCCTCATATTCCATCACACACACACACACACACACACACACACACACACACACATACAGAGACAGAGGGACAGAGAGAGAGACAGACAGACAGGCAGACAGACAGAGACAGAGGCAGAGACAGGGGAGAGAGACCTACCGCCTACCATCTCTGCTCCAACTCTGCTTGCACCCATATGAAGATTCCCATGGACCATGCCTTTTTATTTCCCTTCGTTTTGTTATGAATGTTATGTATCACTGGAGATCCTGGATTGTATACATTCTGCCACATATAGAAATTCTTGATGATAATGCTTGGGTGCAAGAACAAAGGGAGTTATAGTATGTGAGTTTGAAATATGATAAAAGAAATATCAAGAAATGGTAAAATTAGGGAAACCACACCTTAAAAAGCTGACTTTGTCGGTGTGCAAAGCCACCTGATGTTTGGTTTTGTAGCCCCCAGTGAGAGCCTCTAGCCAGCTGCAGGAGGGTTCCCAAATCAATGAAAAGATGAAAGCAAAATTTTTTATCACACAGCTGCTACACCAGAGGAGCCTGTGCTGACAGCGTTTGCCAGCCCAGTCCTTGATTTCAGTGACCGCCACGTGAGGGACAGGTAGGGCTAGAAATAGAAGCAAAGAACAATATTCTATCAGCCACTGTTCTGAGTCAATCAGAATAATTCATGTGTCTTCTCTTTCAAGGGGGGCTGGATGTGGAATGGGGTGGGACCGAAGACTGAAGTCAGCTATGAACAAGGGGAAAAAGAGAGAAACTGCAAATGTTCTAGCTTCTCTCCCATCAACCCCAGTACAATAGCAGAGTCTTCTTCATCACTCTTCCTAGGGAAATATTCAGGGAGGATTTTGACCAGATGTCTTGAAGTCCCTGCCTGATTACTGAACAAGTCGGGTTGTCTTTGGCATTTTGTTCTGAGTCCTTGCTGGGGACTTCAGGATGGGAGATTATAAAATACTTATCAGTGGGTAAGATTGCCTGGCTCTCTGGCACTCCACTCAGCTACTCCTTTACAAATCTACTTAGCACAGAATAGTTGTCATCCTGACTAATCATATCTGAAAATTACAGAATGAATCATCACCCCTGATTATGGGAACATCAAGGGGGTTCATCTTAATGCTGCTTTGTGTGAGCTGTTCCTTATGCCCCAACACCCCCACCCATCTTCCTAAGCCTAGAGTGAATCGGATGGAAATATTGAGAGCTAACTACATGTCTTCCGAGAAGTATAACTCTTTGCAAAGACTGGATAAATAGGTCATTGTTCTTCTTAACAAAACCAAACTATTGGTCCTGAGAACTCCTGGTCAATGATTGAGGGGAGAGAGAGAAGCCTCTACCCAGGGAAGTGAGGTGATTCTGTTACTCCATGATGGCCTCGTGCTGGTTAAGCCCACCAGGGCTTTTCATGAACCTGAACAGTGATTTTTCTGGAGTGGTACTTTCCTTAATGATTCCTCTCCAAAACCCTTTGTATGGATAATTACATGTAATTTCAGATCTAGGAACAAGAGCTTCCAGGCTAGAAATGACTAGCCCACCAACACACAGCAATTTTTAAATTCACATCTGCTTCTCATGGCAACAGATTGCACCTGTGACAATGGTGTGTCTGGGGAGGGGTGTGAAGAAAAGGTAGCGATTCCAATAAACCATCAAAACAGCTGCCATGTGCTTTCTTCCAGATCTTTCTAAGTAAGCAACTTGTTCTTTAATGGGAACAGGGCTGATGTGGTCACATTTTGTTCCTGTCTTTTAGCTACTGGCTGTTGAATAATCACAAATGTTGAAGACCCAAGGAAAATGGCACCTTTTAGCTTCTCAAAAAGAGAAGCTCAATGAATCCTTCTACTAAATGAAATTAACTGACTATGCAAATTTGCAAAGGAATACCATAAATAAAATGCCTTCTTATTTATTTTTTGATGGGGGGGGGTGTTTTCTATATTTGTTAAGCAGCATTCAGATTAAAGTGGAGGGGCCAACTGGAACTTGTGTGGAATAGAATCACATTTTTTTCAATTGCTTTCTACATTACAATATTTTGAAGATTATGAGAGTCCTTAAATAGACAGTAAATGGCTTTCTTACAAGGATAGTGTCTTAGTTATTTTTCTAATGCTGTGATGTGACACTATGGCCAAATTAACTTAAAAAAAAAGTATTTAATTTGAGGTTACACTTTTAGAGGGTTAGAGTTCAAGACCATTATGGCCCAGAGTATGACAGCAAGCAGGCAGGGCTGGCGCTGTAGCAGTAGCTGATAACTCACATCGTGAGACACAACCACAAGGCAGAAAGAGCTCACTGTGGTGGTCTTTTGAAACCTCAAAGCCTGCCCCTAATGACACTTCTCCTTCAACAAGACCACACTTCCTAATCCTTCCAAAACAGTTCTAAGAAGTATTCTAGCATATGGGCCTATGGGGGCCATTTTCATTCAAGTCACCAAAGTTGAGAGAGAGAATGTTTTGAGACAAAACTGGGTAGTCCTGAGAGTTAGAAAATCCTGAGACCAAATCCCAGAATTACCTACAACCCTGAACAGAAAATTTTATATCAACCACCTTTTTTTTGCTTTTGCTTTTGTTAAGACGGAGAGAATGTTACCTGTCATACATGAGTCCTGTGGACATTAGGAAACATGCCTGCCATGTGCCTGGCTAATAGAAGCTTCTTAATTCATGAGCCCTCTCTCGTCCCCTCTAAGTTCTGATAAGCACTAATCAGATAGAATTTCAGTCAGTTTACATTTTGTTGAGAGATTAGAAAACTTATCCAACCACAACCAACCACAAAATCATCGTGAACAAGAATGTCAAATAAGCAAAGAAAGTATTTGTTGCTCACTAAGCACATTTGGATTTTACATATTTGGTGAGGCAAATACAGGAATGTGCTTAGTGAATAATGAAACTCTAATGTATAAATCCTTAACTACCATATAATAAGAGCATGAGAACTCTAGTCTTACCTTCTCTAGCTCTGTGCATGCCCAGCTTGTTCCTTTGTAAATGAATACTCAATTGCTATTTTCTTGAACATATTGGACAAGTCGATGCCAAGAGTAGAATCACTGCTTTGCTTGGCTCAATCAAAGTCAAACGATAAGATTAATGCAGATAAATGGTCACATCTAGGATAAGGTGCTTCATTGAGAGTTGTCAACAATTAGTCATCAACCTTCAGCACACTCTAGAATAATGGATATGAGGAGGGAAAGGAGAGATGATGTTTTCTTACAGGGGAATCTTACCATCTAACAAGTTCATGTTTATGGACAGATACAAAAATCAGATGAATAACCTTGGTGGTTAATGTCATCAGGAAGTGCAAAGCAATAAAATATATCCCCAAGACATTTAAGAAAAGGAGAATTACTACATCAGCTTATTCTTCTGTTGGACTAGAACAGGATATCATCCGGGCTTCATGTCAAGCTTTGTAGAGGGGCAATGTCACTGATGCTGGGACCTACTTGCCTAAGTTGCTTGGTTTAGCTCTGCTCTCCTCTGGGTATTGGCTTCTTGTTCTGGATCTGTGATGGCCACGGCAGCTCTGGTTCATGGCCACCATGTATCCCGAACATGAAGCCAATTCTGAATTTCTAGAGAATCGGAAAAGAAGATTAACATTGACCTTAACTGAAGAAGCCTAAAACCATTAGAAATGGCTCTCTTGCTTTTACTGTCTTGATTCACATCTCCACGTACAACCTACTTGGTAGTAGATTCAACGTAAATCAAATGTTCTACTCTTGAGTTACTATGTTAATCAGTTTTACATGATCTGATAGTGGGACAAGCTCATTGCTACAAGTAGCATATTGCTACTAAGTGGTTTAGCAAGACAGGAACCACCCTGGTATGACGATTATATTCCCACCATGCTTTGGAACACACAATAGCTACATTTAGGAATCGTAAAAGTAGAAAGAATTGTGCTGTATGGTTTGCTTAAGGTTTAGCTAGTCGAAGCATTTCACATGCATCACCAGCATTACCTGAACTTATTAAAAATGCCAGGTCTTTGGCCTGCCCTCGGCCAGAGTAATCAGTCTGCACTACTTTGTTTTTGTGCTACTTTTTAAATTTAAAAAAAATGTTAATATAATCATGAGCATACATGTGAGTACTGCACACGATACATGTGGGTACATGTACCACTGCACCTGTGTGAAGGTCAGGGGAAATCCCTGTGAAGTCAGTTCTCTTCATTTGCTTTATGTAGGTGCCATGGATTGAACTCAGGTCACAAGGCTTGTAAAGCAAGTGCCTTTACCCACAGAGCCTTCTCACCAGCTTCAGAATATGCATTTTTAAGAAGATTCCTAAACCGTTGTATACACATTAAAGTACAAGAAACACTGTCTTTAGACACCTTGTGAAACTAGATCTGTAACGTTCTGATTCTCGTTTTATCCCCCTTCTGGTGTTTGCTGTCTTTACTGTTGTTATAACATGCGTTCCACTGGGAAGATGGCCCACTCAGTAAAGTACTTGCTGAACAAGCATGAGGACGAGGATTTACAGGTCCCACTTAACAGCAAGGTGTGGTGGCATGTGCTCCCAGTCCTGTGCATGGGAGGCAGAAACAGGTGTATCCCTGGGATTTGCTGCCTAACCAATCAAGCCTAATTGGTGAGCTCCAAGCCAATGAGAGACCCTGTCTAAAAAAAGAAACAAAAATGAAAAAACCAAGCTGAGTGACTCCTGGGAACAAGCCCCTAGGTTGTTCTCTGGTTTCCCTACACTTGTACACTCACATCCATGTACAAATGCACACACACATACACACACTTGTGTGTATGTGTGTGTGTGTGTGTGTGTGTATGTGAGCTGATGATTATGTTAGCTAGTTCATTTTCTATACCTAGTGCTAAATCTGAACATTTTATTCTATCTTTTTAAAAAGGTACCACTAACATAGTGACAAAGACACTGGGCTTTAAAAAGATCCTATCTCTTATAATCCTGAGAAAATTATCCCACCTTTCTATGTCTTCCCCTGCCTTTGAGCACTGTAGTGAAGACTAAAACCTAGAAGACTAAGTATCTAGAAGTTAAGAAGCAATCACTCCCATTGTAGAAGGTCTAACAGCTTGAGAAACATGTTCAGCTTGTATTTCTTTTACATCTTGGAGTTTCTGGTACGTTTCCTTGTTTCAAGGAATTTTATCTTTATTGCAAGGTTTTCTCCAAAAAACCTCACTGCAGAGACCATAAATTCTCCCTCTGCCTATTGCCACTCTTCTTTCAGCAGATGTGAGAGTTGAGAGATGGCTGGGCTAGGAAAGGGCGGGGCTTGGGGCTCTGGGTGACAGCTGAATTTACTTCTTTCTGTAGCCCTGGACCTAACCATGTCGCCGTCTCACAACCTGTAATAAGCAAGTAAAATTGAAGGTGGCACAGACTGGATCAACCCAAATGTCATTTCATTTTTGAAAAGATAGCATGAAGGACTGACTTTCTGTGGAGAGACAGTTGTCATTATTATATGAAATGCCAACACTGAAGCTGTGCAAGCCCTGCTGATGAAAGGAAACCATTGAACTTTTCCTCGATGAAATCATTACCTATATAATGCGTTGATGCTACATACATGCCAAGTAGTCTGAACGTGCAAATGTGCCTTCTCGAAGGCACATCTGAAAAAAATGGGCCGGTGGTAACATCGCTAGGTCTGGAAGGTAGATCTCTCATGCATGGTCTTATGTAGCCTTATCCTGGAGGCCCAAGCAAGCTCATTTGTCCCTTTCTCTGTGGCAGGACAGTCTACTGCCTGAAAAGGGATTTTCATCCTGATCTTGGACTTCCTAGATCCCAAAACTGTTATAAATAAATTTATTTTGTTTATCAATGACCTGGTTTATGAGATTTTGTTATAGTAGTCAAAAGACTAAAACGATACGATTTGCTAGTTGTGATGCTTGCTTTCTTCCTTGAGAGGACACATATATAAATACATGCGAATGTATACATGCATGTGTTTCTGTGCATAAATGCATACACATACAGAAAAACATGTATGTCTTCTGCACATATGTGTGCATATGTACGCACACACGCACACACACACACACCTATTTTTATTAGCCATTCCATATCACTTCCTCCTGTTTGATCCCACCAAATTCTGAGGTTCAGTACTAAGTATAACTTTTTTTAATGAGAAAGAATAAACATTGTGGATTTTACTGTTTACTCTTAAGCTAGCATGGGGTTGATTGGTCATTGCAATGAAATACAATTTTTTTGACAGACTTGACGATCTCATTAAATGACACAGACTTAATGAAATTAAATTTTTTTTTTTCGGATCAAGAAAAGCAAAAAATGAAAATGACCCTAGGGTAAAATTGCAAAGGCACTCATTGGAAATTAGATTAGGTTTCATTACTTTCCTAGGGCTTCCATATCGAAGTATAACAAACTTGGGCAGTTTGAGACAACAGAAGTTTAGCTTACATAGTTTGGGGGGCGGTAAATCCAAATGAAGGTGTCAGTAGGACCGAATGCACCTTGAGAGCTCCAAGGGAGAGTTGGCCTCATTTCTCTCTTGGCTGCAGGCAGTATGTCTGGCACCCTTAAGTTCCTGGCCGTGCAGCTGTTTGTCTCTAGCTCTGCCTGATCCTTCTGAGATGTCCTCCCTGGGCACATCTGTGTCCTAATAGATAAACTTCCCTTGGTGTGTTTCTTGTTTGGAGATTTTTATTCTATTCTTATGAAGTCATACTGGTCATACTAGAAGAAGGTCACAGCCTACTGAACCTCTTGTTTCCAAACAGCGTTGCATTCACAGAAATGGGGGTTAGGACTTCCATCCATCTTTGTAGGGCAGGTATGAACATGAGGTGTAAGTGTTCATGTGTGTACCAGTGCACGCAAATGCTGGAGGTGGATGCCAAGTGTCTCCCTCAGTCATTCTCTACCTTGGCTTTTGAGGCAGAGTCTCTCACTGAAACTATAGCACACTGATGAGTCTAGATTTGTCCATAAGCTCCAGGGACCTGCCTATCTCCATACTCACAGCCCTGGGATTCTAGATACCTATAGGACCCAGTTTTTATATGGATTCTAGAGATCAAAACAGGTCTTCATGGTTGCATGTAGCACTTTACTGGCTGGAGTGATCTCCCAACTCAGTTCATATTCTTATGAAACAATTAAACCTATAAGTATTTTTAACCAATAGCCTGAAAACAGGTTACTGAACTCTTTGACCCAACATTCAAAAGAAGTGGCAGTCACTTCCAAGATGGCTTAGATTCAAGTCTTAGTTTTGTTTCTTCCTTAGTTGTGCCTTGTATAGAATCATTTCCCAAGTTCCATACTCAAGGCTCTTAGCAATTTGTTTGCTTTGCCTTTGCAATCTTCTTCTACTCTGAGTGCATGAACAAACCCAGTGTCCAGTGATGGCAAGCTCTCCATAGCTCCCAGTGCTCTTGTCTAGTTTTCCCACCTCTATATCTGGTCCAGTACATCCAGACTGGAATGTTATGACCTATATCATACCAATATCAGCATCTATTTCCTCTTTATATTAGGTTTGGATATATAACTTGTTTTAATTTAGATGATGGGAAATTAGTGACCATAGATAAGAGACAATTTGGAAGTGTCTGCAAACTAGGACTTCCCCACCTGCCTTTCTGTTATCATACCATCACCATAAAACATGTATGCCCCTGAGTTGCTTACTTACCTAAGTCAGATGAAAGGTACCTGTAGTAACACGGAAACTGGCTGGCAACTGAAAGCTCAGCTAAGCAGATCAGGCTAGATCAATTAGTCTCCAACTAACATACAGAAGCAAATTGAAATGAATGGTATTGTAAGTCACTCAAACTTGGGGTGGGCTCTCATGTAATACAGTTTCTCACTATATCCTGTGTTTTCAGATACTTCCCATGCTTCCTCTCCCTCCCCTCTCTCACTTTCTTCTTTTTGAATTATTATCTTCTTCTCTAAATTCCTTTATTATTTTTTCTATGCTTCCCCTAAACCATCTGTTTCCTTCTAACTCTCCATGAACTTTATTATGTAACTTCTTTTTATTTTCCTAATTATACTATCTATTACTGGAAGACACAATACGTGCTTCATTTATATGTGCCCTATCATGTTTTGCACACTAGATATTTGTTCCAGAGCCTTGAAAGACGAGGGAAAATGCTACTTCATTTCTACTCCCTCTCCTTACTTCAAGAGCCCAGGCCAAGCCATTGTCTTCTTTAAGCTCCCTGTAAGCTTCTTCCTAGTATTGTTACCTCTTACCCCAGGTAGTCTGCAAAGAATAATCAGGGTCTCTTTCTAACCACACATCATACGCCTCCCTATCCCTGCTTGTAACTCATGACTGCACCGAGAAGAAAACTGAAGCTCTCTCATTTGACTTGCGTGATTTAGACTGCTCACCTGTCCCAGCTCATCGGGCTCAACCTTGACCCTTCCACACGCACACTCTGGTAACTTGGTCTTGTTTCCGTTTTCTGAACATATTGAGTTTGTTCAGACCTCAAGGATACTGCACTGGCTGTTGGTGTTCTCTCACCTGGCACGCTCTTCCTCCAGGCTATGAAGAGCTGGCTTCCTGTCAACGTATTTTCAGCTCAAACACCATTTCCTTAAAAGGTCTTTCTCATAAACACCAGTAAATGTGTCCCAGTTTCCTCACAGGTCACCTTCTTGAAACCAATAAATTCACCTATGTAATCTTCCTCTCCGGGCCACCAAATAGAAAGAGGCTCGCCATCTTTCCATCACATTCTCATCAGCAGTAAGGTTCAATGCTTCAGGGATTGGGCCTCAGAGCAAGGATCTGGGTTCAATCCCCAGCAGAGAGAAAGAGGAGAAAAACAACACACACACACACACACACACACACACACACACACACACAAAGAGAGAGAGAGAGAGAGAGAGAGAAGAGAGAATGAATGAGTCAGAGAATGCCCAGGAGCAAAAGATACCTTCAAAGGCACACTCCCAACAACCATCTCCTTCAAAGTCTGTCTCAACTTCCAAAATTTCTACTAATTCCCAAAATCCCCTAAGCAGCGCATCAATAAGTGGATGAATCCATTGATGAGGCCAGAGCACTCACGATCTAACTACCTTCCAAAGGCCTCACCACTGAACACAGCCACACTGGGGACCAAGCCTTCAGCAGGACCTTTGGAGGGATTTTCAAGATCTAAAGGAAAACTGAAAATCAATGTCAACATGATTTAACATCTTCAAAGTTGAAATGGCAGCTGATACATGCCTACACCCACAAAGGTAGAAAAATTAAAATGTGTGTTTTAAAGACAACATTTTACGTGATCTTCTCTCATATTACACAGACCCTCAATTTCTTTTCCTAAAAGAGAAAAAGAACCATCGCCGTGCTATGTTTAAACACAGCTATGTTTTAAATCATCAGGATTGGAGGCAACAGGAAAATCAAAACAGCCTCATTTGTGTCTGCTTTGCTGCTTGGCTATCGCAGTAAGACCATTTCAGCTACACTTGAAATCTTCCCATTCTTTTAAACATTGCTAAGGCTTACAGTTGGGAACCTGGTCACGATTCACCTCCACCAGAAACAGCGTGAATGCAGCCTGGCCTCTCAATAACTGAGCAAAAGCTAGAGAGTGCTTTGAACAAAGGTTGGAATCCTTTGCTAAGCAGGGTGGCTGAATTTCCAGGATGCAGCAGTGATGGCAAGGCAAAGACAGCACGGGGCACAGAGGTACCCACCTCATGATTACAAGCACACTCTCATCTCTGCAGTCTCATTAGTTGGATCGAGGAGAGGAGACTTGGAGCACAGCATGACCCAACCAAACTGAGCCTACTAAGTCATGGAGTTCTTTTCACTTTCTCACAGTGACTAGCTTCACAACCACAAACAAGTCATTCACCTCTACCTGTTCCTGTTCCATTTGTCCTCACAGCGAAGAGGGAAATCCAATGTAAATAACACCTATTGCCAACTCAGATGCTAAAACTTCACTTATTTGGATAATGATACATACCAGAATGAACAAGCAAAATATAAAATAAAATAATAAAAGATGCATCATTTAATGAATCCTTTAAATACATATATAAGAAATGCATGGAAAGATAGTCATTGTTCTAGCCCCAAGTCTAGCACTAATTAACACTAACTAGCTGTTACAAGCAAAGGCAAGGGTCTTAACTACCTGAGACTTGGTTAGCCTCTCTTGAGTTTCTTTTCAAAATGTCTATCATTCTCTGTGGGCTTTTTGATCTTCACAGGACTTTAGATATCTGAAAGCCTTTTGCAAAAATATAAAGCATGATGAAAATGTATGAGTGGGAAATAGCACCCAGCCAAGATTCTCAAGCCCGTGTTGACATCTACCTTGACTATGGGGCTATAAGAATGGAACTTTTTCCTAAATCACAAATTATGAACACGTGAGAAAGGCTTCAGTACTTTAGAAACTGCTCCTACTTCAAACCTCCCACCATGTATGTTTTATTTTGCTTCCCATGAGATGCATAACAAAAAGGCAGCTCAACCTCTGGAGACTATGCAGTTATCAAAAATCAAAACGAAAATTCAAAGGAAAATAAAAGTGATAGCAACACTTCCCATCAGCAGGTAAATAATCCTTTGAAAAATCAGAGCTGGGGAGAGCTGTCTGGAGGAGGAACGCTCTGGCAGGCATTGTTCTTGGTAAATAAGAGGGAAAGCAGATGTCACCCCACATTTGGTGAAATATTTATGACTGTATCACACATCCTTTTGGGGGAGCAAATTGATGACTCCTGCATCCGGCACAGTCACCCAGGGTGTGCCATGCACTGCCTCGATCGATCACGCTGACATGATTTGTTTCCCCTTATTCAGAGGCTGCCTCCCCTTCTAACCAACGTTCAAGATGGAAAGGATGAAAAGGAGCAAGCAGCCAAAGCTTCTTTAATCCATTTTTTAATGCCAAGAATTACAGTGTTTGGAGGTTATTGCCGATAGATATGAAAGTGCTGTGTTTCCTTCAAATTGGACAAACAAATGGGGGACTGTGCGAGTCCCATTTCAGTCAGGTGCCACTCATTTCATATTTACAAGTGTGTGGGTCACAGAGTAATGCTTCCCTTTGCATAAGGTTTAAAAATCAGAATGGATGCTGCCTGAAATGGGGCAGATGATGGAAATTCACAGGGAAAATCCGAAGAAATTGGAGCTGTCAAAACAAACGTAAGCAAACAAAGAGATATAAATGATTTCTCCGGGATCTGGAGAACCGGTTGTTTGCTCAGAAGCAGGTAGAGACCGTGCACCAGTGGGTGCCTTGTAGAGCGCTAGTTCTCAGACTCAAGGGAGCAAAGATGGTAGTGTGCTAAGGACTGAACTGCAGACTGTGTGTCTCCAAGCATACACACATCAGAAAGACTCCTCCAGTTAGAGGCCCTGAGGTTAGAAGATGGTGGCCAAGTGGACACCTAGGCTCTGAAGTTTTCTTTCCGGAAGATACTGCGATATCTGCAAAGACTTGGAGGTGTGGTCAAGCTCAGGATACTCTTTATGGAAAGGGCAAGAGGGAAGAATGTCAATAAAGTTAAATGCTAAGTTGTGACCAATGGCAGACTCTTGTGAGTTATCCCGCACAGCATACATAACCTGTATCAGATGGAGGTCTGAAAACCGACGACAGGAGCTGTGCTGCTTTGTCTCCTGGACAGCAGCGCTGAGAAGGTGCTAAGGGCCGTGCGGCTCAGTTAGCCTAAAATGCTCATCTACCCTAGGCGTTCAGCAGGAAACTATTACGTTCAGTGTGGGAAGAGCTATGGGTAGTAGAGAGGGCTGAGGTTTCGGAAACCACGAAACCAGACTCAATTTCAGCAGTCCAGCGGATGTTATTCAAAAGCTGGTCCTTGAATCAACAGCATAAACCCTACCTGAGCCTGAGAAATGCAAACGTGACCCAGACATGGAGCTCAATAGGAGAGTACATTCTTAGCACGCACAAGGTTCTGACTTCTAAACCGAGGAAGAGGAGGGAGAAAGGAAGGAGATGGGAAAGGGAGGGAGGGAGGAAAGACGGGGTGGGAGGGAATGCTGACCTCACCTAAATATTATGAGTACTTTAACAAAGCCCCCAGGTGACTTGTAGCACATTTAAGGCTGCAAAGCCCTGGTCTGCACTACAGAGAGTTTTGAGAAAGAGGGAGACATATCATTATTAATAGAGACTTAAGGAGGTGCATTTGATGACTGGCAATGGGACCAAAATGGAAGATGGTTCACTCATTTGGAATCTAGGGTGCCTGGATGGAAGGCAACGGTCCCACTAACACAGGGAGACAGAAGACAGGCAAGTATGGAGCAAAGGTAAGGCATAAAGCACGAGAAGCCAAGAGGACTGAGGCTACGTGAGAAATAAACACGAAGACGCTGACATCGGAAAGGAAGAAGTTCCTAAGAGAAGGTGGAGTAAAAAGCCCAAGTAGCTAATTAAGTGAAATGAGGGCTGCTACCTGCCAAACGGGCCAGACTGGATCCTGCCGTCCTGTTCAGAAGAGCCAATGGAATTCTACTTGGAACGCAGAACAATGATGTCACTGAAAAGTCTTCAGCAGCTCTTCGCTATCTACTAAGTGGCATTGAGAGTCACCTGATTGGATCCCAGTCTCGTCTCTCCAGCTGCAAGATGTACAACACGGCCACCTTCTTGGAGTTTTCATTTGGTTCAATTTGAATTCTTCTGCCTTTGTTCCACCCTATTCTTGCTCTTTCTTCTTGTTCCTGTCAAAGTTCTACCCTTTCTTCAAAGCCCTACTCACAGACTGCCTCCTCCGTGAAGCCTTCCTAGCTTTCCCACCTCTTGTTGGGATCAAGATCTATTGTCCTGTCTTTTCCCATCGCAGTTTGTGTCCTTTGTAATAGTTCTTACTTTGGTGTGGTTCAGTCTGGATAATGTCTGGGAATGTTTCTCTCCATATGTGTCCTTAGGAGGTAGGGACTATGATATTTAGCTTTGTTTACCTTCTATAAAAGGTTTCTTGTCTAATTCATGAGAGATTGTCATGAAGAACATAAAGATTTGCTTAAGTTAAACAAAACACTGCTCCCTAAGTCTTACCTTTCTCTCAGGAGAATATTATGATGTATTAATTCATACTACTGTGCCCATCCTCCCTCTGCCTCTTAGGGTTTATTTCTACTGAAAGTAATCAGAAGGACTAGTCATATGGCGCCACCCATTTTCCACCAAGCTGCATGCCATGAAGTAAAATCACCCCTTATGGGTCTGCCTGTCCTGTCACCCTTGCCTCCAAGAATGTGAGATGGTACCCCTTCACCTCCTGCCATCCCCAACCCCTGATTCATCCCCAGCTCAGATAGCTATGGCTGTCAGAAATCTTCTTGTTCAAACATCTTCACACACAGATACCTTACCACCTTGTCAGTACAAAAGTTTGTTCATCAAAACCAGCAGAAAGGTTGCTGAAAAGGCTTCATGTCTTGGTTTATCTCTTCCTTGGGGCAAAAGGGAAGGAACAGCCAGACTCTTAAAAATGGGCTACATCTAATGCTTTCATTTTAGGATATGTGTTTTATGTGAAGAATGTATTCAATAAAAGGAAGTAGTGGGTGGCTCACCAATAATAGAAAAATAGACACAAATGTATTCCCGAAGCCAGTCATCTTGTGGTGGGCTGGATCACTGAGTGATTGCACAGGGCTATGAACATAACAATGGGTAGGGTATGGAATGGGAAAGTGATTGGTGAAGGCTGAAGCCACAAAGTATGTCCTTCTTGGTTCTCACACTCCCAGCAGAGGGAAAACTAAGCCTCAGGTGTGCGAACGCTAAAGATCTCTCCGTATCCATGTAATAACCTGCACTCTGGGGTGCATTGGTGCCGCTGCTCGGCTGAAGGAGATATGAAATAGTGATAGAACTGCATTTACCATATCCATTGGTGCAAGATCATCAGACCAGTAAAGCTAGACTGTGGTCTGAATGCTCCATTTCACAGTACTTTTATTGATGGGGAATTATAGCACAGGAAGCTGGTCTCCAACTCACGTGTGTGAACTCACTCTCACTCTTAAGGAAAGAAGAAACTGAGGAAATTATGTTCAGTATTTGTTCACTAAGCACAAACACGACTATATAAAATGACAAGTAGTTCCTGACTAAACAGCAGTTGTTAATATTACGGCAGGTAGGAGCAACGTTCAATGCATAAGGGTTTTTCTAGGTTAATTTACTTCTTACTAAAACTCAGAAATTTTTTAGTTAGAATGTGCTCAGTGTTTTCTCGTTTTTTGTTTTTTTTTTTTAGTCACAGTTGGAAGAAAATAATAAGATGGCCCCATTTCTAAAGTCCAAACTCTCTACCGTATCCTTTATGGTCTCCAGGGTCACTCTAGCTGTCACCTGATGTCTAGGACCTTGGCCAATCTGCTTAAACTTATTTCCTCATCTGCAATATAAGGACAACATAGGACATCCCATTGGATTGTCACAAAAATGAAAATACTTGATACAAATGAACTAAATAGTATAAGTTGAAAAGCTCATATCATTCAGTAATGCTAGCTGAGCCGCAGGGAGAAGTTGGGGTCCGGGTCACAGGGTCCTTCAGCACTCTCTTGCTGGACCCTGTACCCCACTCACCACAAAGCCTGATGAGCATTTATTTCCTGTGTGTTTATTTCCTCTGCCAGTCATAGTCAGTGTCGCAGGTGAACTATAACTTATCCTTCAAAGCATTCATATGCAATTTAGGAAAAGAAAACTCTTAGGAAAAGAGAACTTTACTGTTGTCAAAGTAAAATTAAAATAAAAAACGAAAAGAAGATTCAGTACAGGGTCTCAGGTTGACATAGAGAAAGCAATGCTCCGTCAGCAACAGGTGCTTGGGTGGAGAACAACAGTGGAGAACAACAGCCCACACCAGGCCTGGGCTCTGCAAGCTGCTGTTTCTGTTCATATGTGCCGTAAGAACACACAGCATGAAGATGTACTCAGTGAGGTTCATCTTTTCCATGCCCCAAACAACCACAAGTCACATACCACACACATGAAAAGATGCTGACGCTGATGCTCACAATTAAAGATTTCAGATTCCAGATATAATTCCAAACAATGCGAACTCTAACCATGCTTCACACGACTACACAACAACAGCACATCACTCCCATGATGTCTACAAAACAATAAGGCTAAGCATAAAACCACTGCTTAAAGACTTAAGGCTTTTTGTTATCCGCTGTTCATGAATTACAAATGTAATATATTCTCAGTATAAACACTGTGTACAGGTGGATGGTAGGTGTTTGCTAGATTCCTTTTTTTCCAAAATGAGGAAAAAATATGGCTCTTATTATGAAATTTATTTTTCACCTAACTAAAAAAATTCATGGCTAGCCCTCATGCCGTTAGATATATATCAAACACATTTAATAGGTCATCGACAAAATAGCACAATAAAATTAATTATAGTTTAATAACTGTATAATTCATACTGTAGGTACCCCACAAATCATTTCCTAACTTATTGAAATTTGGGATTTTTCTAGTTCTTTTTTCAAACATGACTAAAATCTATATATACCAATGTTTTCAAATAAGGTCATTGTCCAAAGAAGGTAACATTTTAAAAGAGATATTGGCAAATAATTCCTGCCAGCTGATGTATGTACTTTCTACCATCTTTGCTGGTAGTGGGTCATCAGTTCCTTTGAGTTTTGCTGTTCTAATGGAAGAAAATGGAGCTCATTTTTATTTTAATTTGTTTCTCCCAGTGTGAAGTTTCGGTGTGGAGTTATAATTACCTTTGAACAATATCTAATCATGTTTCTCTAAATGATGGCTTTTCAACACCTGTGTATTAATATCTGTGAGCAAGTGACTCACTCTCAGTGGTGGCTACCTTGCACACTGTCAGGTGTTCTGTTGCCCCATCCCTCTCACTCCCAATGCCTGCGGTACCTTCCCCCCCGACTTGTGACAACCAGATCATCTGCATACATGGTCAGGATCACTTCCAGGCTGGAACTTCTCTCACTGTTTGAATTAGAAAGATTATGATTTCTTAAACAAACTTATTAAGAGCCTGGAAATTATCTGCAAGATGTGTTTTCAAGGTTGACAGATGTCAAACCCTGATCGATAATATAAATCAGTACATATCTCATCAGTGTGCCATGGTAAACACCTTTGTAGTTTAAAACTAACCCAGAAACACTAAGATCAGACCTTTTGTTGGGCAGAGGGAAGTTATTCAAAACCTGAGCACCATGCCTACCTTCGTTGCAGCTTGTGTCATTTCATTCCCGCTCCTTGTTTATGAATAGGTAAAGATAAAAGAATTGTTAAATATTTAAATACCTATTCACTGTGCCAAAATCACAGATGAAGCCATTACTTTGATTATTTCTTTTATTGTAGTATTTTGATTTACTTTGAGCTCCCTCATCCAAAACAGACAGATGCTCTCCCCAGATCTGCCTATTATCTGAGAAAGGCATGCTCTTCTGATAAGAAATAAGATTCCTAAGAATATTCTTTTTTACCATTTTAATTCTCCTCTACCAATAAATACACAAATTGCTTTCCTTAAGAATAAAAAGGTACATTCTAATTACTTTTAATACAGAGCATTTTTCTCATCTCAGAAGAGAAAAATACTAAGAACAGAGAACACAATAGAAAAGTTTAATTGAAATTCAATACAAAAACAAGAACCCCTAAGAATTAGTTCCCTTCACCTGCTCCGAAAAACAGGTAGATACTATTCCTTATTTATAATACTGATAACACCAGACACACAAAGAAACTCTTAGCAAAAAAATTAAACTGACCTTTATCAACTGATTCCAGGAGTAATTTTCTGCCTTTAATTAGTAGTCAATATTTTATTCTGATGAATTCATAAATGATAATTGAAAAACTAGCAACCATTCCCAGCTGGCTTCAAGATTTCAGTGGTCTGTAACAGCAAAAAGGATGGTTTTTAAAAGGCAAGATGCCAGTCATGGGATCTATGTGACCATTGATAAAACCCTGACAGCAGCAGTATGGGGAATCAATCAACAATGCAAAGAGCTGACCAAAAGACAAACACGGGAACCTGGCCTTCTTTGTGGATTCAGGCTTTTGTGACACAAACCACATGGCTGGACAGATTTTCTCTGCCTTGTACCAACCCAGGCTTCCAGCACAAGTCATCTGAACCAAGGTTCTGTCTACTTTAGAATTTCAGATATTTGGAGCTTAAAGCTCTTCTGAAAGTTTATGTCAAATGAGAAAATCCAAGTTTCTAACCTAGAGCTGTGATGACTTTTACTTTTTTCGCCCACAAACAGAATCTTCTATGAATCCCTAAAGACACATTGACTGAACAGTTTGTTTCCTAGCACAGGAAGTCGATTAATAGCTTATATTTCCACCTAGTTTTATCACATTACCAACTATTTCAGGTATCTGTGTTTAATTATTTGAGTCCAAAAATGAGCTGAGAAATAAATATCCTGACTAATGCTAATTGGTTTCTTTTTATGCATTAAAAGAAATCTGTATAAATCACTGGATTAAATAACAAGCAATTGGTGATGTTATTCCAATTACAGCACCTCTAGCCAAAAAAAAAACAACAAAAAACAAAAAAAAAAACCCGACTATACGGAAGCAAGATGAGTTCGGGTTAATTTATTAATGCATTTGGTACAGCGTATAATGAGCTTGTAGATATTGAAGCCACTTAAATTCATTTAACTAATCAGAGCTCAGAGTCTTTAAAAAATTAAACTAACTTTTAGCTGAAAAAACTCAGAATCAAAAACAGAGAAGAAACAACCAGACAAGTCATGGCTGGGCAGCCTACAGACAGTCAAGCCCATCTCTGAGCTCCTAGAAGTCCCTTCCTAGCTTCCTCCTGCCTTTTCTTTAGGAATGCTGATCTCTGTCCAGCCCAGACCCAACGCTGATCAGCTACCATGAAGGGAAGTCCATATGAGGAGGCCACAGAGGCTCAGGAGACCCAGTACTTTCTAAAACCACTTTCTGGGGCTAATTCTGTTTTTTGCCATCTCTGATATCTCTAATACCTATCATTCACTCCTTACAGAAACATCAAATGTCTCTTCCCAAAATAAAAAAAGAATATTAAACAGTCTTTACTATTTATTTCCAAGAAGGTTTATTTGTTTGTTTGGTTTTTTTTGGGGGGGGGAGTTTGCCATTGGTGTGCCCAGAGTGATTTATTTCTGAACCTGTAAATGACTCCCTCATTCATTTTATTAATGAAGAAAAATATTAATGCATCAAATCAAAAATTATGTGTAAGTAATTATCAAGTAGAGTCATGAAGAAAGATGAACATTTGCATTATCTTTCTTATCAGTTCCAGATTAAAATAACAAAGTGGGGCTTAACCTGACTTTAATCAAATGCCATTCTGAGTCTCAGTCCCCTGTGTATCGCCCTTTGTGAGATGAGATGTATACAACTGTAGAGTTTAAGAGTTGAAACGAGAGGCTATAGCGTTAATCTCAGCAGCTGAAAGTCTGTACTGCTCTTGTAAAGGACCTAAGTCTTGCCAAACTTCCAGGACTCACATCAGGCTGCTCATGATCACCTGCAACTCCAGCTGAAGGAAATCCGACGTCTTCTGACCTCTAAGTTACCTTCATACACATGCACACACCCTCATGTACATAAGACTATGTACCCACACTTGAATATAAAAACTTAAAGAAAATATGTAGATATTACATACAGGGACACAACACGACTAGCTATACCTCTTTCTCCATAGGATCTGACTCGTTTTTCCGGCCTCCGTGAGCACCGGAACTCGTTCACATACACACGCAGAACACACATGTACACATAATGACAAATAACTTTTCAAAGAATATATACGGCTGCCATTATTTCTTTCTATCTATGTATATTTAAAAGCACATCTTATTTATAGCTTTATTAATCCAAAGCCAAGGATAGTGTCTTGCACAGAGTAGCAACTCAGTAATTGTTTTGAACAGTTTTCTGTGATAAATACACACACACACACACACACACACACACACACACACACACACACACACACCAGTGATACACCACCCACATCCAGAAATAAAACATTGCCAATCCCTCAGGAAATCTCCTGTTGTGTAATTCTCATCATGGCTCCTTCTGCGCCGCAGATCCAACCACTTCCCTGCCTTTTCTGTATAGTTCTATAGCCTATGTATGTATCTTTAAGCAACACCAAATAAACAACAAAGAAAAATCCTTAGGAATCAATTCATTTGAATGTTGTATAGCATTTAAAATTATTTTAAATAGTGATTATCAACCAGTAAGCCCTTCTGTGCCATGAACACACTAAGTATTCCTTTACTTTTCAATATTCAGAAGAACTCTAACTTACATACACTGGCACTTTACACTCTAGACACACAGAAAATTAAGACAGGGAGAAAATGACTCCATCATAAATGGAGCCACGTGACCCACAGGGCCATGAAGTTAGACACACATGACAGCATTTCACCATCAAATAGAAATGGCATCAACAACAGTAGACTTGGGTTGTACATAGCATTGTATGCCAACATCTTAGCACTCAGGAGGTGGATGCAGGCAAATAGTGAGTTCAAGACCAGCCTTGAACTTAGCAAGTTCAAACTCAGCATAAGCTATACTATACAAGACCTTGTCTCAGAGTAAGCTAGGTAGAAATGTGGCCCTAACACTCATTACCCTCGTCTCCAGGGCTACAGCTGAACTCCCTTGAGGTATTCACTATGATCATCTGACAAGAAAAGGGACAATCTCTTGCTTGCTGATGGTTGTGTTACTGGGCAGGCACCACCTTAAAGCGGACAGCTATGGTGCATAATCATTTTGTGAGACTTTTCTAAAGGGTAGAGGGGACAGGGTACCTTGGATCTGATTATTTAAATAATATAAATATAAATAAATATAATTTATACATAAAAATAATCAGATATGCCACTATGTACGGTTTCACATGGCAGTTTGGCTGGATAGTATTTGTACCCTATGTGAATGACCATCACAGGACAAAATCAGCAATTATAAAGGCGGGGTTCAATACTAACTTAATAATTAAGTGATTAGCACAGCACATATTGTGACTACCAGTCAGTCCCCTTCCTTGCTCATTAGTGTCACCGAGAGTAGATTGATGAACAAATTCATGAGTAAAGACTAAACATCCCAGGCACGGTACCTACATTTCTGGAGCTGACACCATGCTCAGAAGCACTGTCCTGGGCATGTTAGGGAAACAACATGAAACACACATACTTGGTTAAACTTGAAGTTAAGACAAATTAAGGATTGTTTTGGTCTAACTATGTCCTAAATGTTGCACAGGGCATACTTATAATATATTCTTTATTTTTGTTGTTCAGATTCTATTGAATTTCTGATGTTTTCTTTTCTTAGTTCTTTTGTCTTCTTACTGTTGCTTGTTTGCGCCTCAGCACACAGGCTTGAAGGAAGGCGCTGCAGATGCTCTACCACTGAGTCGCACATCCAGCGCTACCGCCTCCTACCGTCCCGCCTGTGAGCTACTCTCTGCAATCTTCTTCTTTTTTTTTTTTTAGATTTATTTTGTTATTTCTCATGTGTATGTGTGTGTATTTGAACATGTGGACAGGCGCCCATGGAAGTCAAGAGAGAGTGTCAGGAATTCTCAGAGATGGGGTTACAGGTGGTTATTGTGCTGACTGATATAGGTGCTAAGAATCAAGCCCTGGTCCTCTGCAAGAACAGCAATGCTCTTAACCACTGAGCTGTCCCTCTAGCCCAAGCCGTGCACTTTCCTGTCAAACTCTCTTCACACTATATACTTCTGTGTGTATCAAATGGTAATAAATCATCTACTACATTATTTCATCAAGTTTTGTCTCAACTTTTTTCAACTAGATGAAGTAAACTCAGAGGTCAGGTAATCTATCAAATCCTAGCACAAGATTATTACACAGTGTGCATTTATGTGAGCATATGCATGTGTACATAAACATGATCACAGTTTCAGTAGCTTACAAGTTATTAATTGCAACAGCCCAGAGAGCTGTAATTACTCATGGTTTTCTTGTTTTCTTCCCTCCCTCCAGACTATTTTAAACAAATCCCAGAAAGCATTTGATTGCTCCTGTAAATATTTTCTCATGATTACGAAAACAGGACTATTTTTTAAAAGCTCATATACTTAGAAATTAATAATAATTCCCTAATAGCATTAAATGTCTATTTAGTGTTTCCTGGCTACCTCATTAAAAAATTTATACTTTGTTTTATAAGTAGCATTGAACACAACATATCAGGGAACAATAAAATACCTTAAAATAGGATAATCCTCATAATATTTTAACAAAATTATCATCACACTCATTTGCAACACAAAGGACAAATTCACAAATGAATGTCAATAAAATTCTATTTATTAAAAAACAAAACCACTAAAGCTAATGTAAGGATAAAATAGGAGACATTAGAGTGACTTGATTATAAACGAGAAAAGTCTTTGGGGCTTTGCTTGCCATGCGGGTGTGAGAACCTGAGTTCAACCTCCAGACGCCACAGGCATATTGGAGTGCACTTGTAATCCCAGTGCTGTGAAAGTGGAGACAGGAGGATATCTCTGGCTTTAGAGATGTCACCAATCTAGTGAGCTTCAGGTTCACTGAGAAAGACACACAATCTCAAGCTCTGGCCTCCAGACACGTATGCACATATGTACCTCCTCATACACACATGCCCCTCCAACACAAATAATAGAAAATAGGCTTCAGACCATAATGTAGAGACGTCTTATAGTCTCTGTAGTAGTTAGATTCCTTATGAAAAAGTTCATTCAGTTAAATGCTTCTAAGTTGCCTACTTTCATTCAGAACAAAGTAAATGGCTCCAATCTTCAATAAATTAGTATAATATTTATTTTAGTGCATGTAGCCAGGTATGAATGCATATGTGTGTGCACTGCTCTATGTGCATATATCCATATACATTAACAATCTGTTTACAAATATATAGGTGCATGAATATGTATGGAAACCATTTCCAGGCATTGAACATCAAGCCTATGATCCTGGATAGAAAAAAAGCAAAACATCAAAGAGCCCCACAGACGCCTGCTTCGGTATGAAGGCATTTTCTATCCCGTGAATCAAATGAAGGCATTCAAATGCAAGCACAGGTCCTTCTCTGCTGAGGTAGCGGGCATCTACATTCAGAGCTACAGAAGCAGCTGCATCTGACTCAGGAAATTCGTCACTAGAGTGGAAGATTGATTAACCCAGGCTTAATGACATCATCCATATGATTTTCCCTGATAGAAAAATTAAAAGAAAAAAATTATATGATCGACTAAATAAAACAAAAAAAAAACATTGGATAAAACTTGGTGATTTTAAGAGCACGGCCCCCATAGGCTGGTATGTTTGAATGCCTGATCTCCAGTTGGTGGAATTCTTTGGCAAAGATTAGGAGGTGTGGCCTTGTTGTTGGAGATGTGTCACTGGGCAGGCTTTAAAGTTTCAAATGACTTGAGCCAAGGCAATATATATATATATATATATATATATATATATATATATATACACATATATAATATATATATATATATATATTATAAAAGAAAACATTCAGTTGAAGGCTTGCTTACAGTTTCAGAGAGGAGCCCATTGGGGAAACACGGCAGCAGGTGAACAGGCATGGAACTGGTGCAGTAGATGAGAGTTTGTTCCTGATCCACAAGCATGAGGCAGAGACACAGAGACAGAGACAGAGACAGATGAAACTTAGAGTGGGTGGCTAGGGCTGCCAAGCTCCTGCCATGAAGGTCAAGGACTCCACCCTTCTGAAGCTGTAAGCTGAAACTAAACGCTTTTATAAGTTGCTTTGGTCACGGTATCATAGAAAAAGAAAAGCAACCGTAATTGCGATAGTCTTCAGTCATAATTAACTACTAATGCAAAAACAAAATAAAGAAAATTTCACAACCTATTAAAAATGATCTACAGAACTGCTACAGTTCAGAAAATCCTGTGTGATAAGGCACCGTCTTTAATCTATGAAGAGCAATGAAGCTCGCACTTCATATCCAATATTGTACCTCTAACAAGACCAAGCAAAATCAAAATCAAAATCAGAAATGTTTGGTTTTTTTTTTCCATTTTGGGCTTGCCATTAACATGTAGCAATTTTCAAAGAATCTAAAAATGTCTATTAGAATAAGTGCATTTAGCAAGGTTTCAGAATACATGTTCATACATATATATATGTAGAAATAAGTTCATATATATGAACCTGTATGTATATGTACATACACATATATACAAATACATATCTGAAAAGAGAGATACACATATATAGACAAAAATAAAATTTTAAACACCAATAAAATAGTATCAAAAACATAAAACATTAGGAAAATTTTAACATCAATACAATATACTGCCAAGTAATGCTGAGAAAAACTAAAAAATTCTGAGATAAGAGATCTACACATTCATGTTTAAAAGTTGCTTACTTAAATTCAAAATCCCAACCCATCTTTCTCTATACATTGACAACTAGTTCTAAAACGATGTTGTAGAAACACAAAAGAGTCAGAATAGCAAAACTGTCCTCGAAAAGAACAGCGTGGCTCACCCTACCAGCTCTTGAGAGACCTCAGCGGGAGGAGTATCTCAACTGTTTCTCCTCCAGGATTTTACCATTGCTCCTTATCTTGCAGGACCGGTCTTAACCCTGGCTATTCCACTTACCTTTCATGTTTCAGTGTCACCTCCCAGCCCATCTTAAAGATCTTTGATGATCACTTATTTTCTGTCTCCATCACTGGGCTAGAGACTCAGTGATTGAGCAGCCTAGGTTACGGTGCTCATGTTGGTAATTTCAGGGCTCAGTCTGAGGATCTAAGAAACTCTCAGTACCTACATTCTGAATGACATTATCAAACATTTTCCAGATACTTAAAACCTGCTGGCCAGAGAGCTGATAGCATGCATTTCTCTAGTTGCATCGCTGCTTCCTTCTTTCCCGTTTTAAACAAGAAAGACTTTTCTGTTACAACCATCCTGTCACTGATTTGCTGAACAGCAAAAGTACTGAATGGAGTGTGGTCTGTAAATTTTATTACTGTATTGTTTACTGCCTGCTGATGATCATTAACAAAGATGTTAACTGAGACAGCAGCAGTCACCCCTATGTCCTCCAGGAGAGGAGATAATCACTTAGCAAACTCTGAAAAATATGTTTACTTTCAAACATCCTACCTTATCATTTGACTATCCCATGGCTTCCAAGTCCCTCCCCACAAGACGGGCTCTTTAATGCAGATCTGACTGTGTTCTCTTGTCCCTTTGCTTTTCACCCCCTCACCAGCCTAAAAAGTAGCAAGCTAACAGGTTTACTGTAAGTAAAAAACTAAGCTAAATGTCTTCCATCTAGTTAATGTACTCATTTATATAAATATTCAAAGCCTTCATTGAAGCTGTAAGATCGTTGAGGTTGGGAAAAGTCAACAAATTAAATAGTTCCAAGATTCTAATTGCCCAATGTGTCGACTTTCTCAGGAAATACATGATTATTATTCGACAATTCTATATTTATAATTCATTTATTGGCCAAAACTGTAATTCAAATTCAAAACTAATTTTCATGGTGCTTCTGTGGTCCCTCACAGATACATGGCAAAGAATGGAATTCCTGAGTTGCCTAATGAGCACATCCTAGACGAGGTGGAGCAAGGAGTTGCTCCTCCTTCTTATTTCGGCTTTCATTCTATAAATGTGTGCCCTTTTTATAGTTTATTGAGTGCCATATTTTTCACTGTTGATCTTTTATGAGTATCTTGCTTGCTAATTAAATGGCTACAAACTCCTAATGTAGTGCTGGGATGATCAGAAGGCTGGAAAAAACTTTACCAAAAATTGTGTGCTTAGCTGGGTAGTAGTGGTGCACGCCTTTAATCCCAGGACTTAGGAGGCAGAGGCAGGAAGATCTCTGTGAGTTCAAGGCCAGCCTGGTCTACAGAGTGAGTTCCAGGACAGCCAGAGTTACAACAGAGAAACATTGTCTTGAAAAAAAAAATTATGTGTGCTAGATAAACATCTGGGTAAAGTTAAAGTTAATGATTTAACAATTTTTATTAAATAAGGAGTCCTTAGAAAGAAATACTCATAAAATAGTAGTATTATGTTTTCATAATTTTGTTAAAAAAAATGATGTGATCAGAGCCTCACAGGACCCTACCACTATTTTTTCAACAAGAAGACTGAAGTAGTCAGTATTCGCCCATCACTGTTTCAATTACTATGAATCATAACACCACGAATAACAAGAAAAGATTCTGTGTATAATGTGATATGTAACCATGATAGAAATGTTTCCCTAAACATTTGAAAAATCAGAAAGTTGTTCAAGATGGATTCGGGATACAGACACTGAAAAGAGAAGGACGCTTGACACAGAGTAAAAGCCGAAAATGGATTTTTAACAAACTAGAGTCTCCAAGTCAGATCTACCCTTGTCTTGTCTAATTTTATAAATAAATATTCACTAGACTACAGCCATATCCAGTCACTAGCACATTGTCATAGTACAGACAAGCCAAAGCCACGCTATGTCAACAAAATGAGAAGGCGTGTAACCACACAGGAAAGGGACAGTTGGAGATAGATAGCCATCAGACTTCATACCCTGAAAGATCCTATAGGCTGGACAAGAGATTCACACAAAGTAATGTTTACTGGGTAATCCGATGTACTACAGAGAGCAGAGCGAAGAGGCTGAGAGCCCAATAAAGCGCTTACAGAAATGGTAGAAGGGAAAGATCAGGTGTATTTTGGTCCCTATGATGATTCAAGAGAACTGGGGAGGACAATTTGAATATAAGTCAATACAGCTTCATCAGCAGTTTGTGTAGAAAATTATGAAGAAGAAAGAAAAAAAAAATCAGGCATCTGGGAGTCTATGTCAAGTAACTTGACAAAGGAGCATACCATCTTTCAAGGCTGAGATTCCAGAGGGAAAGTTTTGAGAAAAATATGATTTGGGCCTCTGACATTTGGACTTGAGATGACACTGAGCGGTCTAGATGGGCTGAGACCTATAAGCACTTGTGTACACAACTCTGCAGATGCAGGCAGAGAGATATGGCTTAAATAAAGAGATGTAGAAGTCATTGGGTGAGACAAGTCCTGACTTGGTTAACTTGCCTGAGGGAAGCACAGATGCTAGAAGTCATAGAGATCATCAAAGAGGGATACAAGAACTGTCTTCTTCAAGGATAGCAGGCATCCAAGGGTAGTGCAGAAGACCCAGCCGATCATTTGCAATAGTATTTAAACATGGGAACAACCAGTGATTTCTTCAGAGTCTCATAGATTTAAATTGTAAACTGAAAGACATGAGTCAAACCCTACACTTATGTCTTCAGAAGATTCCTTAATTCGTATATTAGGTTCATTCCACAACTTTAAGCCAGAATACATATTCTTACTCTGCAAAAATCCAAGCCAAGAACCAACTCACATGTCTCGGAGAGTGCTGTTACAGTATGGCATCATGAAGTAGAGGGGAAGGACCAAAGCACAGGCTTATGTTGAAAGATCAGATAGGTTTCAAAGACTTCCAATGTTATAAAGCGGTTGTGTTCTTTATTATAGTTCTCATGAATCTGGGCATAGTGCTTGTTTCAGTTACAGGACATTAAGCTAAGCATCTCTTAAGAGTCCCTGCTACAAAGAGTGCCATTCCAAAGTCCCAGGAAGAGCCCTGGGGCTGCTTACCAATCTCACATTTTGTGCTTATTCTAGGTATGTAGAAGATTGCATTTCCTAGACCCCCTTGTGGTTAAGTACAGCAGACTCTCCAAGTAGACCTGAACCAAAAAGACTTAATACAGGTAATTCTTTCTCTTTCTCTGCATTAGATCTTGTCAAAAACCTCAAGCTCTCTAGATAGCCGGATGCTGAAGGTAGTAAGGACTCTGTCTCCTTAAGTCTCAGAGTGAACACCTGGACAGCGACTCAGCTCCCAATATTGTCTCTTGAAATAGACTGACTTTGTAATAAGAATAAAGCACTTGGTTATATCACTAAAAGACAGGGACATTTGTTACAGTGTTAGTGTTAATATCTGAACTTATTGTTCATTCTCCCTGTCAATCAAAACAGCAGCATATCTATATTTTTTTATAGAAAGGGCTACACACAGTCATATACTTAGAGTTATTATATTAATAACGTTAGAGAAGTATTGGTCTAGAATCATTTTATTTCACAAGAAGTAGGTAAAACATTTGCCAAGGCAGTCACTCTCTATCTAAATGGAAGTCCCCCAAGAAATTGATAGTGCCACGCTAGATTTAGACAACAAAAAGATGAGATGGAAGTGAATATGATCTACCCATCCACCTTGAAAGAGAAGCAAGGAAAAGCTCACGTGATAAGTAAATAACTTCACTTGCTTTCACATCTTTCAAGTACTCAGAGTCATCCGTGCTTCTCTCCTAGTTTATAGAAGAAGATTTCTGTGTTTGGAGTTCTATTTCACAAATGTAAATAGTTATTTGAAAGTAGTTACATTTATTTAACATCCCAGAGCTGCTTAATCAAATGCCAACTTTATAAGTATCCAACACTCTATTATATCTTGGGAGTATAACAATGAGCAGTAGCTCTTTTTCTGGATGGGGAAGTCAGATAGATGAATAACACAACATTGAAACATAAGAAAACACAATACATAATAATATAGCGATATAAAATAATGAGATGAACGCTATCAGGCATACGAAAAAACTATTGGAGCACCAAAGACAAAACAACTGTTTGATTCTATTGGTTCCATGTAGCTTAATATCATGGAAGATCTTGTATAGTCTTAAATATTATTTGTCAGCTAGGAATAAAACACAAGAGGATGGTAAATGAGTCTTTCAAACTCAACTCCCCACCCGAACCGTCACATTGGTAGTACCCTGCAGCACTGATGAATTTTCTCTTTTGAATGATGAAAAATATAAACACCATATGAGGTGTTTTATCAGCAAAATACAAAGGAAGATCCAAACTCTGAAGTGAAAATACTTGTGGATTCTGCTGGTTTCTGTTACACCAGGGAGAGGTGATGAATTTCTGTACTTTGTCTATCGTTGGGATAGAAAAGAATAATAGAATCTTGGAGATGGAAAGGACCTTAGAGATCACATAATCCAGCAAGATGAATAAACTTTTCTTTTCCATGGCCAATAAACTGGCGAAATGTGATGAATTCGACTCTTCTGAGTTATAGATGGTCTGATGAATTGAGACGGCCATGGTTCAGCCTAAAACACTGGAGTTTCTCCACACAACAAAAAAATAAACTTTTTCCATATACAAAGTCAATTTAAGTTAGGTGGCTTTCATTGCTTCTATGAATATAAAATCAATGTGAGAGGGAAAGAAAAAGATGCAGCTCGAGAGGGAAATGGATGAGCGTTTACGCGGCTTCCCTGTGGGACTCTAACAGGTATTGAACGTTGCAATTTCCCTCTTACTCTGCTTTTAAAAGAAATTATTTTCCGAGATGACTGTGACATATTTTCAAGAAGCAGCGTTGAAATACATTTTAGAAACAAGAATTCCTCATGGTTGACACTATTTGTCTAATCATCAAGTGCTGATCAGATTTTTAAAAGTATTTTTGAAATATCTAGCTTAGAGGGCAGCTAGTTACATATAAGCTGAGTTGAGTTCACCCATTATACTCAAATATGGCTTTTATCACTTCTCTCTCTCTCTCTCTCTCTCTCTCTCTCTCTCTCTCTCTCTCGCTCTCTCTCTCTCTCTCTCGCTCTCGTGTGTCTGTGTGTCAATCTGTCTGTGTTTCCCCAGAAAGGGATTTTGAAAAACACAGATCACCACTCCTATCCAAGCCACTCAAACTTCTTTCTGCACTGGTCATATATGAGCTCTAGGAACATGGGCTTTTTTCATTATACAACTTCATATAGGACTCAGAGATGCAAATTATCAAATAATTTGGTAATAAAAATATGAACAGGAGCTGGAGAGATGGCTCAGAGGTTCAGAGTGTGTACTTCTTTTGCAGAAAGCCTGAGTTTGGTTCCTAGCACTCACTTGAACTGGTTCACAACTGTAACTCGAGCTCCAGGAGATCCATCAACCTCTTTTAGACTCTGTGTGACCTGCTCTCACACATGAGCATACACTCACACACATACACATACATATACATATACACATACACATACACATACACATACACATACATATACATATACACATACATATACACATACACATACACATGCACATGCACATACACATACATATACACATACACATACATATACACATACACATACACATACACATACACATACACATACACATACATATACACATACACATACATATACACATACACATACATATACACATACACATACATATACACATACATATACACATACACATACACATGCACATACACATACACATACACATACATGTACACATACATATACACATAACTAAACATAAAATAAGTGTTTTAAAAGTATTTATATTTTTTCCTTCTGGATAAAAAGTTCATGAAGAAATAATCTATGAAATAAAATGCCTTTGCTTTTTTAAAAATAATAATGTAACAAAGAGAATGCAGACCCCAATTATCTCTAAATTAAAAGGAACCAAACACTACATAGATAAGGCAAAAGCACAAAAAAGAGGAATAAGTAAAAGTTTATTACCCTAAATGATTATCTACACTGTTGCTAGAATGTGGTAGTTGACCATATTCTGCAAAATTAAGAATGAAAAGATTCATCTATGTTATACTTTGGCTGTGTTAGGGACCATCTTCCTTATTTGTCTTTAATTTAATCCCACATACTAGAGGATGGGTAGAAGCTATCCATGCTGGGCACAGGGGTTTGTTTACTATTGTTTCTGAGATGCTTCCTTATTAGATTTTTGGTAGGTTGTACTATTTTTCTGGCCATAGGCATGCTTGGAAATCACCCTATAAATTGCTTTTATAACTATAGCTCTGAGGCGGGATTCAGTGAAGTTTTCTGTGTGTAATGACCAAATTGGAAATTAGCCAAATTCCCAACCCTGCACTGGTGAACAGAACCGATTGGTTGTTAATAATCACACTCACTCAACATCCTGGTTTTTAGAAATCCTTAGAAAGAGACTTAATGCTCTCTGAGAGAGCCGTGGCAGATCACAAGAGTGCTATTTCCATGGAGCCACCCACAGGGGCTGGGGGAGGGGTCCCCGCAGCTAACAATGCAGCAATGTCTATTCAGAGTCGCCTGGCTTTGCACCCAAGGTGCTTAATAACTGAATGGTGGAACAGATGCGTATTCCTTTGAATTCCCTCCAAACTCATTTTCATGAACAATTCCACACCTTTCACGTGGCTTTATTTTCCACCTGTTATGTGGGCTGTCCTTCTTCCTTTCCACTGACAGCGTTGTTAACAATGCAGCTGTCTGTGAGCAGGAAAACGGCCCAAGATGTCAGACTGTGCTCTGATGACTTTGCACATTGAATACATTTGGTTAGTTATAAGGGACAGCTATTGACACTGCTTGTTATCTTTTGCCACTCCATTTTTTCTTTAATTCATTCTTCATTCTTCTTTAATACATCCTCTCCTTGCTTCCTCTGGTCATGTTATCTGCAACTGACCTTGATTGAGATCTAGTTTGGTTTTCTCTGAGTACATTGCATTTTGCTTGTTTTTCAACACTATTGTTATTTTTGGAATTTATTTTAAGAGGTAGGTGTGTGTGTGCGTGTGTGTGTGTGTGTGTAGGTGCCCATGGAGGCCAGGGGTGTCTGATACGCAGAGTTACAACTCTGATACAAGAGTTACAAGACAGGGGTTTGGGGCCCTTCTCCACTGAGCCGTTTTCTCAGTTCCCTTGATTTAAATTTTTTTTATTTTATCTACTATTATTAATGTGTGTGTGTGTGCATGTGTGTGTGTACATGAGTGCGCCTTGCAGGACTTTTAGGAGTCAGTCTTCTTCTTTCACAGTGGTTTCTGGGGATGGAACATCAGGTGTCAGGCTCCTGTGGCAGATGCTCTCTCCTGCTGAGGCATCTCACCCACCCTGTGGTACCATTATCAAAGCATGAGACTGTCATGATGCTCACCCTTTTCATCCAATTATAACTAAAGGCCCTTCATTAGAGCTCTGTTTCTCAATGTCCCCCAAGAAGAGTTCTGATCATCCTTTATCCATTAGCTTTTCTTCTTTTCTCTTTATCTAAAGACTTCTCAAGAGCTGAGTAGCTTAGGAATTAGACATCTGACTTCCCTCACTCAGTATTTTTTTCTTCCTAGTAACTTCTATTTGTCTGCAAAATTCACGTACTCCACTGTGTAAATGTGCCACAATTTCTTTATCCATTCTTCAGTGGAGGGCATCTAGGTTGACAAACATGGTATGAACTCACTTATACGCGGATATTAACTGTTAATCAGAGGATAATACACAATACACAAACCCAGAGAGACTTCATAACCAGGAGGGCCCGGGTTAGAACACAGGGATCTCCCTGGAAAGTGGGAAATAGAACAGAAGATGCAGGAGGGACAGAGAATGATGGGAATGGGAAGAAAAGAGACTGGGAAGGCGGAGAGGGATATATGGAGAGAATATATGGAAAGATGAACAGAATTGGAGGACACTTAGGGAAAATCAGGAGACCTAATGCAGTGAAAACTCACTGGAAACAACGGAGACCTTAGCAAAGACCTCCGGTAAGGAGGGGTGGGGACCCTAAACAGGCCTTCTCCTTTAACGAGGCAAGGCTTCCCGTGGTGGGACTGGGATGCCATCCCAGCCACAAAAACTTCAACCTGTGGCCTATCCTCCCTTCCTCCCTGCAGGATCCTCTGGGACAATGGAAGGGCAGCACGCCATGTTAAAGGAGGGAGACCATGACCGAAAACAGGAGAAACCAGGACAGGAACTGGCAAGAACCAGGTCTGGACTTCTAATGTTATTTGGCTCTCCTCATATATGAATGCCTACCCCAATCCTCAACAGAGAGGATCCCCAGGGCAGCTGAAGGGAGCAGATGCAGAGGACCAGGGCCAAACAAAATGCAAAGCTTGAGAAACCCCACAGAAAAAGTGGAGGAGGGGTTATTGGAACCAGAGGGGTGGAGGACACCAGGAGAACAAGCCCCATGGAGTTAGCTGACCAGCACTCTTAGGGGCTCACAGAGCCTGGAGCCGCAGACATTGAACCTGTTGAGTCCCCTGAATATGTCTGGAATTTTCCTGATTCAGTGCTCTTACAGAACTCATACAGACTGGAATAGAGGTGTGGACCTGCCCTTGAGTACCTTGTCCTCCTGCTGGGCTGTCTCCTCCAGTAGGGAATTGTGCCTGACCCTGTTCCATCTTGTGCCATGTTTTCACAGTAACCCTGGGACGATTACTCTTTCTTGGGGACAGACAGGGTGTGAGCGGGAGGTTGAGGGGAGGTAGATATGGGGGATAAGGAAGATGGGAGGAGCTGGGAGAAATGAAGGGAAGGGTGGAAGGGCACGGAATTCAATATATGAGAGAAGAAAATTCTAATAAACAAATAACTTTAAATTAAAAAAAAACAAAGTCAAGAATCAGGATGGGGAAAAAAAAAGGTATTAGAAATCTATTTTCAACACTGGCTTAGCCACTTCCAAGCTGTACATCCTTGGGCAACTTGCTTAGCTAACTCTTTGCATGTCTATTGTCTTGAAACATGAGGCTATTCTAAGAATGTAACTCACTGGGTTCTAGGGAGGATTAAATGGGATTCATATTCTCTCTCTCTCTCTCTCTCTCTCTCTCACACACACACACACACACACACACACACACACCCTATTAGGATCTTCATTTTTGTGATATTTTAGTCCACATTAATTCTCCAAGGCAATTCTAGATCACAGAATGAGTAAATTATGTTTATACTTAATACATAAAGTACATGAAACAGATATATAGACATATATATCCAGCAGTACATGCTGGTCACTGTCCCATCTCCCTCTGCAGAGGGAGCCAGATTCTTAGGCTTCTACGTGCTTGAGATGTGATACATATATTGAAATGTTTATAATTCATCTTTTTTAAGCTAGTAAAGTTCAAGTTATAAAACACTGAGAAGCAGATGATCCAAGAATATGAGATGCAACCTCTCCAAAAAGGAAGGAAGGAAGGAAGGAAGGAAGGAAGGAAGGAAGGGAGGGAGGGAGGGAGGGAGGGAGGGAGGGAGGGAGGGAGGGAGGAAGGAAGGAAGGAAGGAAGGAAGGAAGGAAGGAAGGAAGGAAGGAAGGGAAAGTCTGAAATACAATTGTGAATAAATATAATCAAAAACAATGTATCCTAAAGTAATTAATTCCCCGAGAAGCTCAGGTTTGAAAATGGGAATGTTCAAACGTGGGAAGAAAGGCCCTTCACCAGATGAGGGAGGCATGACTGATAAGAACGGAGATGGAAAGAAGAAAATCCCACACAAGCCAAGGCAGGCTTGGAAACTAGAAGAGGAGATGCTTGCTGACTCATTCAGAACACGATGCTAACGGGAACAGGCAGCTTTCTGCTCTGGACAGCAGGCCCCGTTCAATGGACAAGGAAGACTAAGGACCTGGCCATCTAGAAAGTGGAGGACTTTTGTGTCAGAAGGAGACCACTAGGCTGAGCATCTTCCATAAATATGAAGCCACTGTAGCCTGATGCTTATATAAAATGACCCCTGGGTTTGAATCTGGCTCTAGCAACCAACCAAGAGCTCTATGGCTTCAGTAAAGTTACTTAACTCCTCACTCTCAGAGTTACCATAGAACAGATATAAAATGCTTTCTTTATATAAAAAAATTGCAAGTACTTTTAAACTAGTGTTTGTTCAGTGTAATGTGGCCCAGGGGAGTTGCTGAAGAAATTGCAGTAGGTGGCCACTAAATGTCATGTATGGCTAGGGACGGGCCAGTCAGTAAGACGTTTGCTGTCTAGTCATGAAGACCTGAGTTTGGACCCTCAGTGTCCATATAGAAGTCCAGCACTGCAGTATACACATGTAATCACAGTGCTGGGGAGCCAGGGACAGGGAGATACTAGCGACTCGTTGACCAGTCAATTCATCCAAAAGTTTCAGAGACCTCTTCCCCTCCATAAAATAAAAGCAGAGAGCAATCACCACACATGCATGTACACACGCATAAACGGGTGGGAGGGCATTTATAGTAGTCCCATCACGAAGGGCCTCAGGTTTCTCAGAAGAAATACGGCTCTGCTGTCTTGGGTGAATATTACCCCAAGGGGATCATCTAACCTCCTCAGATAAGGGGCCAGGCCAGCACATTCATTTATTTCCAGTTCTCAAACAAATATAGGGAAATGCTGGATGGACTGAAACACCCAGAAAGGAAACAGCGATACCCAGGCTACATAAGAGGGGGGAAAAAAATGTCATGACTGGCTAGGTTCACTTTCCCTCCCCAAGCATTCTTAGATTCTAAATCAGGTGCGTAGACCAGGAGATGAGCATCTATTAGCTTCACTGGGGTGAAGAGGGACCACATCTTCTGCTTACTCTCAACTTGGTGCAGGATAGAGTAGGCATTCACAGATTTTATTCAAATAAAGACTGAATGAATGAATCAATAAATCAATAAACACATGAAGTGAGATAAGGCTACTCTATCTATCCTAAGTCAGTCAACAAAGTATGATATCCTTGTACCTCATATAGAGAAAGAGAAAAATGGCAATACCCTGAGAGAGGTTCATTACTAGAGAGTTTCTCCCATCAGCATATCCAAAGGGGATCGAGCAACTGGTCTTGGTCAAACCTCCATGAGGAATCAGAATTGGAACCTCGGGCCTCTTAGCTCTTTCTGTGGCTCTGCTAAACACACTGCGAAATCAGTTACTCGCATAGACACAGGGAAGACAAATTCTGAAGTCCTCATCATGACTTCAATTTTGGAAAACCATGAATTCTCTGAAAATTAGAAGCTTGTACTTAAACATATTTCAGACGACTGGGGACTAGTAACCCAACCTGAGAAGAAGAAACGACTTAGCACAAAGCCCATTTATTAATGCTGTATTGCATAGTACAACAAGCTTCTAGAACCCGCACTCTGGCATTCCTCGCAGTCATGCTCGAATGGTTTGAATGGTGGCCCAGGTGAGAACATGCTCACACTGTGCCAGTGACCCTAGTTGGGGGGACAAAGGGCACATTTTCAGAGGTAATTAAATTGAGGATGTTGAAACATGATAATTCCAAGTGAGGGAGGGTAGACTCGAAAGCCAAGGAAATTTTTTCTTAAGACAGGAATGCATGAGAACCTGTAGAAGAGAGGTAATGTGAACATTCAGACTTGAGTGATGCATCTCCAAGTCATGGCCTTAGGAAAGGTTGTCAATCATCACCAGATGCTGGAGAGAGCATGGAATGGATTCCTCTCAGAGCCTCCAGTAAGAACCAACCTTGATTTTTCAGACTTACAAAGCTAAACTCGTGAAGTCTGTGGCACATTGTTATTTGACTAGAAAACTACTAAAGACTTTTTTATTAGCTAACAAGGAGACTCAAATACAAAATGCATGGTTCTTGAAGATGCTACCCTTGACAATTACTTGCATGTATACTTGTGTCAGGCATGACCATAGATGTTCTTGCTTTGAGAAGCTTCTCTAGTAACTGAGTACGGCCACTAGGAAATAATGGAGACAGGTCAATCTGTAATACAGCAGAAAGTGGCAAATGTCACAGAGGAAGAGGAAGAGGGTGGAGGAAGATTTAGCACCCTTTTTTTATTTCTAGGGTGTGGTATGGGCCTCTGATTAGGAAACACTTGCGCAAAGACCTGAAAGGGATAACATGATCCACACTGGAATATGGCAGAAGCACGTTCCACATGGAAAGATTCTCAGGACAGAGACTGAGCAGTGAGTGACACGGTGGGGGTGGATCCTGAGGGCGAGAGGGAAAGAAGAGAATTTGTGGGGTGGTTTTTATGTTATAAGTACCAAGGTAAAGAGAATTCTCGGGAGAGGGGAAAATGCCACAATACGTTGAGAAGCATCATTCTTCGGGAGGCAGTATGGGTAGCCCAGTGGCAGAGAGCTTTCCTAGCGTGTGTAAAGCCCTCGGTAGATCTTTATCGCCATCAATAACAATAATAAAAGTAACTCTCTGGTTCTGTGCATAAAGAATGAACTGTGGGGATTGGGATCCAGCTCAGCTGGTATAGAGCATGCTTTGCAGAGAGGAAGATGGAAGTTTGGTCCCGTGTCAAAAATGCCAGTCACGTGGGTATATGCTTGCAATCCCAGCTCTGCCAAATAGCATTCTTGAGACTGACATAAGCCTTGTCCTCTGGCCTTCCAAATACACTAATGCAAATGTGCCCATGCTCACATGGAAGTTTGAATGAAAATGCCCCCCAAAGGCACATAGGATCTACTTTTCTGGAGGAAGTGTGACCTTATTGGAGGAAGCATGTCACTAAGGGAGGGCTTTGAGGTTTCAGGTGCTCAAACCAGGCTGAGTATCATTCTCTCTTCCTGCTGCCAATCCAGGTGTAGTGCTCTCAGCCCCTCCTGTAGCACTGTGTCTGTCTGCAAGCTGCCGTGCTTCCCACCATGATGACAATGGATAAACTTCTAATTTATAAGCCAACCATGGACTTAAAAAAAGAAAACCATGGTCCACGGAGGCATTCACACAGAATGAGGATACTAATTAGGAAACCATGGCAACGCTCTAGACAAGAATTCACTGCATGCGGACTTAAGAGCTAATGTGCACAGTGATGAGAAATCAGCTTCCAGAATCATCTGAAGGAGAAAGTGGCAGGAATTTTGAAGAAGGATTAATGGATCACTTCATGGTTCTGGGCTGAACACCTGGAAAGATGGGTTGCTTTTCACTGAGACAGGAAGACAATAGATTGGCAGTAGAGCAAAAACTTGAATTCGAGTCCAGTGTGCCCTTGGGTTATTAATTCACCCCAGACCTCACAGGAGAAAGGTGGTACTAGTTTAGAATTAAAACAAACCCCAAAACTTTTCCAAGGCAACCAAGACTGGCAGGAACTGACTAGGATACAGGGCAGAAGGGACTATCCTGGTCCCATGGACCAGCTGGGAAAGGACATGAGTTACATGGGCATCTATAAAACTGTTGAACCATCTCGTGAAGGCTATGGGGTGATCACCCACTTTGGAATCCAGTGTTACACAAGTAGTTTCTTCATCTGGAACCCAAATTCTGTACAGATAAGGCCCATCTGAGACTGGTCTTTCTGTGCAATTCCCTGCTAAAGCTCACGAATTGTTACCTGCATTAATCAGGGTTCTCTAGAAAAACAAATCTGACAGAATGAATATATGAATATATATTCACATACATGTAAGTATATATGAAACATTTAATACATATTAAAGATAGATGGTAAATAGATTATAGATCGATAGATAGATAGATAGATAGATAGATAGATAGATAGATAGCAAATATTTGCTTACAGGTTGTGGTCCAACGAGTCCAGCAACAGCTGTCTACCAACAAAAGGTTGAAGAATCCAGTAGTTGTTCAGTCTGTGAGACTGAATGTCTCAGCTAGTCTTGAGTATAATGCACCAGAATCCTGAAGAAGTAGACTCTAACACCAATGAAGGAATGGACTTGCGAGTGAGAGCAAGAACAAACAGGTAAAGAGAGAAAGCTTCCTTCTTCCATGCCTCCTATATAGGCTGCCAGCAGAAGATGCGGCCCAGATTAAAGGTGGATCATCCCACTTCAAAGATCTGTATTAAAGCTTATCTTCCCACCTCAAAAAATCCAGACAAAAAGTGGGGATTCCCAGGCACTTGGGATTTAGTTAATTCTAGATATAGGCAAGTTGACAACCAAGAATAGCCATGGCATTACCTTTGATGCAGTTGAGACCCATAACCACTCATCCCATGCCAGGGCTCCATCTCTGTTATCTGAAGAAGCATTAGGTTCCCATGAAGGGCTTTGGAGACGCCTGTGTGAGTAACACAGATGAGGTAGCAATGCTTTAGAAACAACTAGTTAGACATGGCTAGGGGAGATAGGTCAGTCACAAAGTGCTGCTGTACAAGCAGAGAGGCCCTGAGTTTGACCCCCAGGAGCCACATTTTAAAAGACAGGCATGATGGCATGTGCTTGTAATCACAGAACCAAGGAGTCAGAGAAAAGTAGATTCCTGAGACTTGCTGTCCAGCTAGCTTAGCCTACTTGGTGAGTTTCAGGCCAGCAAGAGATCTTGTCTCAAAAGCAGAAAGCAGTAGAGAGCACCCGAGGTGGTCCTGTGGCCTGCACATGCACACACATGCATTATGCACATACGCGTGCCTGCACACATAACCAAAAGACACTACAAACACACATTTAATGAAATAAAAAAAAAAATAAGTTCACAAGTACAGAGCAGGAGGAAATGGAGACTTGGCAGAAAAAGGACTAACACTCCTAACAGTTCAAGGCAGCCCAGATGATCCTTGTGGGGATGACTCCGACGCAGTGTCATCTCACCTTAGAGAAAAGTCTTGGGCCTAAGGAGGTTGAACTAGAATTTGCGATAGCTGGACATAAAGCAGCACGTTCAGTTTTCAGGGTAACATTTTAAAAACAGAACTGCAGGCACAAGAGGGGGGCTTAGGGAGCAGCAGCCAGAATACAGGACATTTCAAGACTGTGAGTTTGAGTGTGATGTCCAGGGAGAGGCAGAGGTGAGGTGGTGTGAGATGGAGGGTAGCTGTGCTGCCTTCACAGGGCCATGGAGAAAATGAAAGGCCCTAAGAGCTATGTGAACACTGTGCCAGCTAGGCGGTGCTCTGCGACACTAGGCGGTGCTCTACAGATGCTGGGCTCAGCTATTAAAACTGGAGGTCAGAACCCCAGGGGAGGGTTCAGATGTGTTCCATGTTGGCCCCAGGACATGGAGGGGAGCTTGAGGACTAGCTAGACTTTTGTTGAGAGTCAAGATAGGCTTTCCATAGACCCAGGGCCTTTTTTAAAAAATTAGGTAATTCCTCAAATCTAGAATCCAAGGGCTGGCCAGATGAAGGTATAATGGGGATGCTAAAAGGAAATCTCTCACTTAATGATAGGTTCTTTCTTTTGTTGTGTATTCATCTTAACTTGTCTGTGGCTCTCAGTCATCTGATCAGGTTTTCCCATTCTTCTGTGTGAGATCTTTAACCACATTTGTCCCATAGAAACATAACTCAGTTTCAGTTCCCCCAGTTAATCAGTCAAACCACAGTAGCCTTCCTCCAGTGACAAAGTTATAATTATATCACTTCAATGAGTCACCAGGTGGAATTCAGAAAGGAGTTTAGACAGTGTTTTCCTGTTCCCCGTGACTCCTCAAAGGGCACGAAATCAAATAATAGCCAACAATAATAATCGTAGATCTCAGCAAACCGCAGTGTATGAAACTTTCTTTTGAGAACCTGCAAACAATATTAATTATCATTAGATAACTGATAAACACCACAATGATGAGTTGTTCTTGCTATGGTAAAATAATTGAGATGATAATTAGGCATAATTAGCGTTATTATGAGTCAATCATATTTCCATGAAAAGAAAACATATTTGGCTAAGAGGATATAATTTTGTCATTGGTACTGTTCAAATTCTTTCTGGTTCAGCTAGGTCACCCATTGTATTTGCCAATCAATTATTTTAGAGATGACTGGAGATTTCCATTTTAATAAAAGCCCATTTCAGCAGAGCTTTTAGAGGCCTTTCTCTCTGATGCAGCTGAAATCTTTTCACTAGCTCCCGCTGTCGCACTAACCCACACACCTCATGACTGTTTGCCCATGTCACGGTGAAGACCACAACCTGAAACGGCCGTAACAAGATGAAGACAGTTCGCACAAGGAAGTGTCCTTCATCTTCTCCGTTTAATATCGCACTGTAGCAGGGGAGGGTTTGGAGCAATATTTTATCATAAAAAATATCATCTGCATTTTCTTACATTATCATTTATTTATTTATTTATTTATTTATTTATTTATTTATTTATTTATTGGATTTTTTTTTTTTTTTTTTTTGGAGACAGGATTTCTCTGTTGTAACTCTGGCTGTCCTGGGACTCACTCTGTAGACCAGGATGGCCTGAAACTCATAGAGATCTTCCTGCCTCTGCCTCCAGAGTTGGGGGATTAAAGGTGTGCATCACCACTGCCTGGCTACAAAGGAATTCTTAAGCTCCTGGTAGAAAAAGTAGGGAGGTGGTTCTTTATGTCATAAATGAAGACATAGAGACACACCTTTGGGTGAAATTCAGCATCTGAGTCATGGAAGTAAATACAGGGAGTGAGAATAAACAAGGAGACACCCCAATCTGTGATTTAAGTCCTGGGGATATACTAAGCCACACTGATAAAAGTCAAAGAAAGCAAATGTGTTGTGTTTAAAATGTAAAACAGAATGAGGTTCTCTACAAGGACAGGGACATGCTTCTTTGAAAATATTCTTGTTCTGCTGGAGACATAAAAGGAGGAAATAGAGAAGCCACCCGCCATAGCTGTGGTCACAACAGTGACTGTGGCATAAAGAACACAAAACAAGGACAAGTGTTTGAACCACAGTAGGAAATTGGACTTTTAGTTCCTTGGTGACATTGTTATCCTGGGGGTAGGATTAAGGTTTCCTATAAAATTTTATGATAGGGAAAATGAAAATGTCATATACATTAAAAACTTGGAAAGCAATGTTTTCTAGAGAATCCTCAAGAGGCCAAAAATGCCCTCAGATGTAAATTCTAATGAAGACAAGGCATCACACTTCAGATGATCTAAAATGGTACGGTAAGAGTTGGCGCAAAAAAAAGGGGGGGAAAAACTCTAACTACAGGTACTCAAGGTTGGATACCAGCGGTTGTGCAGCTCTCTACAGATCTCAATGTATTTATCAATAATTTATTAGGAAAATGTCAAAATGTCCTTGTCAGGAAGGTACCTGGGATAATGGTACTTGTTTTTAAAGATGATTCATGCAAGAGGCTGCGAAATGAGAGTCAGGTGTCGGCGGCACGCTTCCAACCTTCCATCTAGCCTCACATTTAACAACCGTGGGACAGGAATCCAGGGGAGTGGCAGCTGAAAACGGCTCCTTTAAATGGGCATCCTTCCGAAGTGAGATGCAGATGAGATCCAGTTTTGTGACTGACACATGTTGGCCTCGTCCTGTGGCTGAAGACCCTAAACAATATGCTGTGGCTCCTTTGTGCCATCACCCCCCGGATGATCATCATATTGTCTCACTGTTTCTATGAGGTTAATATTTTTACCTCTGTTGTCTCTTATGTTTCTAACTGTCATCTTTTCACCTTAATAAACTGTAGGGATGTGGTTGTGACATAATGGGATGACTTTTACACACACACAGGAGAGTGTGCGGCGTGAGAGAAGTCTTCTTCAAAGGCACTGCAGAAACACATGGGCTCCAGTTTCTGAGCAACTTAAGGGGCTTAAGTGAGAAGCCTGCCTCTCCATGTGTGAAGGACCATATTCATTGGAAATAGAATTCCTGGAATAGATGGTTAAAAACATGTTATTTCTTGGTTTTCCCTTGTGTATCCAGTCATCAGTACTGTTAGTAATTTTGGTAAGAATATTACTTCTTCGTTGTCATACTCCTACTAAGTAAACACCTCCTAGTGATCAGAGGGCACCATATTATCTTATAAAATTAGACTATCCTGGCATTCACTCATTCGTTTGCCATTCATCTATCCTTCACTACGTGTTATGTGTTCCAGCCACTACAATAGCTAGCTACTGGTGGTGTGTCCATAAATAAAAAATAAAGTTTACCTTGAAGAAACTTACAATTTAATGGTAGTATTTGGTTCAAAATCTTATTCACCAACATTTGTGAAAATAAGATGAACACATGCAGTCAACTCCACTGTACCACATTTTTATTAATCATTGAGCTTAATAATAAAGGGACCTAAGTAATATGGTTATGTTTTAGCCCTCTCTAGAGGTCTTCTTCTCTTTTTGTCCTTCTTTGATTCTGGAGGCAGAGTCTCTACTCTGTGGTCAAGGGTAGGCTGGAATGCATGGTAGCCCAGGCTTCCTCTCAACTCATTATTCTCCTGCCTCAGCCTCCCCACAGCCTCCAGCTGTGTACCACTATCGCATTTCGAAGCCATGTCAAAGTTCCTTCAGCAATGTGATTTGAGATTTACAAAGCATCAAGATACCCACTGTGTATAAGACAAGCTTTTAATTCCTTGTCCTAAGCAATAGAGATGCTGGAAGAATACAAATATCCAAAATCAAAGTTGAGGAACGAAATACAGAAATTCAAAGGAGACATGACAGAACGGACGGGATGCCAAAAGATCCTTAGAGGAAAAAGCATCTTATTTCTGGCACGACATATTCCAGAAGCATTAATTGTAGTTCAAGTTTGATGTTAAATTTTTCAGATGAATAATTAATTGGGTAAAAGATTCTCACCTTAGGCCAATGCTTATATTTACTCATGTAAATAGAAAATGAAGAAATCCTGAAGAATTGGCTGATTCCTCATTATAATCTGCATTTATGGAGTGTTGTTAACTGTTGACATCAGTACCAGACTAACACTATCGACTTACTTACAGTTCTAATTTTAAGAGGAGAAGAATTGTATTCAATCACAAATGTCGCATGGAAAGTATGAGTCAGTACAAAGTACTACAGGACTGAGGAGTAGGTCAGTGGTTGAGCGTGTATCTATCATTTATGAAGCCCTGAGTTCAATCTCCAGCAACTTCCACCCTCTAAAATCAGTGGTTCTTAGTCTGTGTGTCACAACTCCTTTGGAGGCCAGATGGCCCTTTCACAGGGTCACCCGAGACCATCTGCATATCAGATATTTACATTATGATTCATAACAGTAGCAAAATTATAATTATGAGGTAGCAACAAAAATAATGTTATGGTTGGGCGTCGTCACAGCATGAGCAATTGTGTTAAAGGATCGAAGCATTAGGAAGTTGAGGACCACTGCTGTAAATTAAGTCTATATCATGGAAGCATGGGAAATAAGAACAAATGAATTTGAGATTACAATAATTATTTGTTTCATTGTGGTCAGCTCTATGTCTCTATGCCCAGTAAGTACTGGTAGCTATCAACTCCTGCCCCCCTCAAATAAGTTGCCTGAGGCTATCTGTGAAAGTTATTCACTATCTCTATGACCCAGAAAACCCACAAAACCATGCAAATCAAATCTTCGTGTTTGCTTTGTGAAACTTGTTAGGGTTTAGAGCTCTTGTATTGAAGTCCTTGGTGTCCAGTTGACAGTGCTGAGAGGCGATGGAACTATTAAGAGTGGACCCTTCTAGAAGGTCATTTAAATTCATTAATCTTGGATATTTTGTCACAGAGACAGTTATCTGAATAACCCATAAATCTATGACATTATTAGGCTTTTGTTGATATGCATGACTAAAATGCAGCCAGTTAAAAGAAGCAACTTATGACTAGCCTTGCATCAATACAATAGCAGAAATTGGCAGTGTGTCCAGGCCAGATAATAGGGTTGGATACAGGGAAGACGACCTAAGTACCACATTTTAGTTGCATGTGGCTAAAAGGCAAAAGGTACGCCTGAACCTTTTAGGATCTGGTGTGTTTGACCTTTTGACGTTGTAACATAAAATTGTTACTTATAGAAGTCACACTACGGAGCTGTGTAATCAATTTCCAGGAAATAACTGGAAACAGTCTCATAATGTTTAAAATATATTTACAATTTTGTGTTGGGATGCATTCATAGTTATCCCTGGATGCATGCTGCCCTTGGGCTGCAGGGTGGACTCACCCGCTAGATACAGGTTTAAGATGTGTATGCTCCCTGGTCATTGAGCACAGCTAGGTGAACAAAGTGCTCATGATGGGCCACGGGATTTACAAAGCTCATGACCGAATTAGCCCTGGACTGGTCTGTGCCATCACGTTAGGACTCTCCTCACTAAAAAGGAACATATTGTTTCTGAAGCAGAAGAGGAAATAAACAGAAGAAAGGGGCATCCCGGAAGGAGCTGGGGAAACTAAAAGGTGAGGCAGCAATAAATTCAGCACAAAATAAACATAAAGAAACAGTAGTAGTAGTAGTAGTCCTTACCATGGACCAGGCACTTCGCTAAGTATTGGAGACATAAAAATTGATGTCTATTGTTTTTTGGGGGTTTTTGTTGTTGTTGTTTTAGATAAGGTCTTATTCTGCATCTCTGGCTAGCCTAGAATTTGCTATGTAGATCATACTGTCCTCAAACTCTCAGAGATCTCCCAGTCTCTGCCTCAGGAGTGCTGGGATGAAAGGTGCATGCCACCATACCCAGTTTAATAAAACTTTTTAATTAGTCTCCAAGAATTAATAGACCAGAACACTAATAATTTAAATGATAAAATTCGTGTGGTAGAACATATCGAAAACAGAGTTCTGATGCACTCTAAGACACAATGTATGCACATATAAAGAACACTAAATGGAGTAAGTGCATTGTGTGTATATCCACAAACACACACAAAGCCACAGATGCATATATACATAATAATAATTACAGAAGAAGAGGTTATGAATTTGAAAAAGAACTGGGGAAGAAAGGGAGGAGTTGGAACGAGGAGTGGGAGGGGTAGACTGATATAAATATGTTATGCATGAATAAAATTACCAAAAAACAAAAAATAAATTTTAAGGTATTACACTTATAATCTCAAGAGTATATGCGACATTACCCTGAATGAGGAAGATATATAGTCCCGTGCCTTTTCCAGTAAACATGTTCATGCACAAAAGGATTATAAATATACAGATATATCCTTTTTACAACACAATGGGTGTTTTTCATTTCATAAATGAACTGGTTATGCTGGGAAGATAAAAATTTTAAATCAAACGTATGATTAATTCATGTCTAAATAGAATTCAGCTAGAATAGAAGCCACACTATAAGTCAAAGTTACATTTTGCTTCTTCACTAAAACTAAAATCCATAGAAATGTACACAGATTAGCTCAATTCTTCTAGGTTTCCCCTGGTCACCTCATCTGGTATACCAACCAACAATCTCTATGGGTGTTTGCTTCTTTCTGCTCTAGAAAACAGGGTTATGCCCTGGGTAGTGCAGCCTAGCATGAAAATAACTGATCCTGTAGCCCCAGTGGCCTCGAACCCATGAGCCTCCTGAGTGCTGTGATTACAGGCACGAGACACCACCCCAGGCTTTAGTCTAAGGAGTATTGCAGGCTTGAACTGTAGAGATGGTGATAAACAGTAGAGCTTGGTCTTATGTCAGTGATCAGAGCATACTACAATATGGGTCTTAGACTTGTCTTCCCCACGTGACTTTCCATTTCCTCCTCAGAAAGGTCTTTAGATTTAGCCAACTGATCTGCTTGGGACGACAGACTGAGGAAGAAATGACTTGCTGGTAGTAACTTAGAATTGAAGAATCCATGAGTGGGTCCTCTTCCCTCAGGTGCCTCTACCTTACGGTGAAAACCAGCAACAGTACCCCTGTGCTCACCTGCTGATCTCAAGGGAGGTGAGAGCTATATAGAGGGAAACTGCCCCAGGTGAGCTGCCACCATCAAGCTCAGAGGCAAGCACAGGTCAGAAGAATAAACAGGCTGTCACTTGGATATGTCATGTAGCAAAGACGAGATGGTCTTTATCCCCCTACTCTGAACAAGAGAGCTGCGATTGATTCTGACCCGAAATCCCTGTGTGCCCATGAACCAGGCAAGAACCAGGAGGAAATGCTCAGACTAGAAGGGTTAAAGACAAAATCACAGAGTTCTTTGAAGCCTTTTCTAGTTTTAAGGACTGGGAAAGAGACGAGGAAAAGGGAAAATACGTTTAGGAGGGGCACCTAGAGTCTGCTGAGCTGGTTCATTTTTATATAGCACAGTGTCTCCTTTTTCTCACAGTGGCCTCAGATTCCTACCACTGCCAGTCTTTCATTAATTCCCACAAATGCTACTTATTTGAATTATCAGTATCCCTTTAGGGATGTCAAGATTTAAAAAATAAATAAATAAAAGTGAAAAGAGACAAAAACAAAGGGAACATGGATGCCACCTGAGTGCCACCTGCTCTGCATCTGCTCTGCCAACAGAGAGACACCGACTGACAACAAGAGAAAAATCCATTCTAAGCAGATCTGTGACAATATAGGGCAAGAAGGTCTTGAAATCCACCAAGAGTTTTAATCAATAAGACTGACAGCACAGAACACGCCAGAAGCCAGGCAAATAGGAGCCTGTGAAAGGCATTTAGGAAACAGCCTGAGCTTACTGTTCTGGCAACGAACTAGCGCCAAGGAAGCAGAGGCACAAACCAATACTTCTGATCTGAGAAGCCGGGGAGTTGGAAGGACTGATTAGCTCAGCAAGGGTTTTTGTTTGACGCTTTCAGAGCCTAACTTTTCAAATCAGGGGAAAACTGTGAAACCCATTGTCTGATTTCAAAAGTTGGGTTTGAAAAACACGACAAGCCTTTCCTTCGTGCTACCCAATTCTCAGCTGTAAACCGAAACTCCTTGAGTGCGCATGCTTCGGAGAAGGCAAAGGGACTTAATTAAATTTTGCACGCGGCTTCTAAGTGGATTGCTAGGGTAATACCGAGATTAATTAGTTTCATGTTGTTAATTCAATTCAAAGGTTGCTGATAAACTAAGACCATCAAACTCCATTAGGAGAAACAAAAACTTCTTAATTATGACAGCTTCTTTGGGGGTGTAGAGTTTGGTGAGCATGTTCAAGCTCCATTCTTGATTTCTCCCATTTGTTATGGGGCCCTACAGTAGTCAGACATCAGTTAATGATAAACGTGGTTTAAGAGTTTTAGCTTTTCATATTTGACATCTTTGGGAGTAGGGGAGAGCACGAGGGTCCTTCAGAGCCAGGGCGCATAACAGGGTCAAAGGACAACTTCCACCATCTGGGTCCTGGAATTGAATTCAGATCATCAGCCTTGGAGGCAACTGCCAAAACCTGCTAAGCCACCTTCCTCACCCCGTATTCAGCATCTTAAAACATATTCTTACTTTTAGCGACTCTTTCTAACCTTAAATGTGACATTCTATTTTCCCAAACTGACACTCAGGCCTCCTGCCCGAACATACCCACGCATGCCGAGACCAGAGGAGGATATTGAGTGTCCTGCTCAATTGGGGATCTCCCTATTCCCTGGAAATAGAGATACTGAACTTGGAGCTAGGCTGATGGCTAACAAGCTCCAGCAATCCTCCTGTCTCCAACCCCACAGCGGTGGGGTTACAGGCACGGAGCCATGGTTGGATTTTTACGTGGATGGTAGGGATTTGATCCCAGGTCTTTATGTTTGTGCTGCAAGAGCTCTTACTTCCTGAGCTTTGCCTTTTAACTGAAAATCCTCATGGAATTAGGGAAGCATTTTCTATACTCCAGGTGAATGGTCATGGAATGGGCTACAGGACTATAATATAGACGTAAATACTGCATGGGACTTTGGGAAGGATTCTTGAAAGGAGAACAGCATGCCCCTTTCTAGTCCTTCCTCCTTTCCCCTACTGAAGATAGAGGCAATACGACTAGCCATCTAATATGGCATCTTAATGGGCATCTAAGAATGCCCATCCACCATCTTGGGCACAGCGCCATAAGCCAAGGGTAAAAGGAAGCTGTGCCTCTGAGAGCTTTCAGTTATCTCTAGGTAACCACATCCCACCACAGCTGACTGCCATCTACTCATATATGAGAGAAAAGAAAGAGATCTCAAAAGATTCTTTCCTAATCCAGGCATTTTTATATATGATAGTCCAGTCTTATCATAAATGAGACAATGAGTTCAGCCATTGTCAGTAAGGACCATTCCTGGTCCTTACAGCAAACACTCCAAGTGTTCCACGTCTTTCTCCTGGGGCACAGACTCCCCTTACCAAGTTCTTGCCAGTTTCAATGTGCTCTAGAGAACCTTTAGACTTTTATTTCCTTTTTTAAAACGTTATCGTCATTTAAAAAATATATTCTTGATTTCAAACTCCGCCTTGCATGTGTGACCTGTTTGCATACATCCCTCTCACCCTTCAGTACGTTTTTCAAGTGAGAGACTGCTACAGGTGTGTTGTGTATTTTATTGTCCACGTTATTAAGTATACTCTCAATATTAAGTAAGAAAGAGGGCTGTACTAGTTTCATTTAATTATCTTTGTAATATAGCAAATTTCCAAATGATGAGGAGGATCCTGGAAGAGTTGGGGAGGGGGGATGAGAAGAATATGACCAAAATATATTATATAAAAAGTTAATAAAAGTTGTTACAAGAAAGAATTTTTCAAACAGGAAGACTAATTCTCTACTCCCAGGGATCACCCTCCTGTGGAGGACCTAGACCAGCTCTCTCCAACCTTCCCTCTGTCCCCTTATCCTACCGTATCCTTCTCCATGGTGCTTCCATTACCTGGCATTTCTTCTATAAGCTCTATGAGAGAGCGGGCTTGGTAAGTGCTTATGGGGCAAATTCATTGCTCTTTGTGCATCAATGCATAATCAAGCCAAGAATGCCCATCCACCAAAAAGAACGAAAAGTTTGCATGGTCAAGATGAACATCTCGGGAATCACAACTAAAGGTGTCAATCTAGGCACTGTACACATGTGTGCACTTGCACGCCTATGAATACTCACAAGAAATAAACTAAAGAGTAAACAAAAACAGTGCAAAATAAATAAAGTTTATTATTTATATAATGAACAATATTGCTCAGATACTGTTATTGTTATATTAAGTTTATTGCTATGTCATCTTTTTAAAAAGGTTAAATTCTTTTCTATTGTCCCTTGCTAAGGAGTTAGTCTTGTTGATCTGGGTTTCGTCCTAGATAGCCTACGTCAGAGGATTTCCAGCTTAATTTCTAGCAAGAGAGCCCCCTTTCAAAGTCAAATGGTACACAAAGCTACAAAAGGGGTGACTTCCTGAAACTTGCACAGTAACAACTGGCTGTGGCCCTGTGTGGGCCCCTCACACAGGCAGAGGAGAACCACATTGCTCTCTAAAGCGGGACAAGCTATTTCCTCTGTGCTGCTGACGTGTCATGCTCGTATGATCCCGAAGGCAACTTTGGGAGATAGAGCTTCATGAAAATTACTTTGAAAAGAACATTATTTGATGCCTCTAGGGAGACTTCCAGCTCCAAGCGTTATTAACCAGGTGGGACTTTCTGTCTAAAATGACGGAGGCCTAAGCATGTGTGAAGTCTCCACAGAAGTTGATGGGTACAGATCTCAGAGAGACGCAAGACAGCAGTGTGGAGCCCAGAGATGGGTAGCATCTGTAGGCGGTTAGATTTCAATGGACCCGGGGGCAACAAGCAGCCTGGATTTTGAGATTGACTCAAGCTGAGGAAACCTAATTGCTTTCTCTTTGTCTTCTTCTTTCTTTTTCTTAAAGGGAATGGAGATTTCGTGATTAATAGAAAAGGGAGAAAAAGAAGATGTAACACAACCTAATTTTGATGAAGTACTTAATACATATCTAAGAAAGTCTTACGAAATGAGTTCAGATGGGATTAGCTTTAGATCCCAGCATTCTATAAAAGCTGAAAAGTAAGGCTGGTGACACAGAAACCGAGAAGAGGTGGGACAGGCCACATTATAGAGGTGTCTGCTAGCCCTGCCCCAGGAAGCCATTCCACTCCACTGTTAGTTAACGACTTTCCTTAATGACCTACATGATGAGACAAAAGAGTGTCCTAATGAATGTTCTTAAGAAACTGGGGAGATGCCATGAATTCCATTCTCCACAGAGAGGCTTTCAGTAATCAGATAGCACACAGAAAGACTGAAAGCACACTGAAAGCACACTGAAAGCAAACATCTTAGAACTCAATGTTTGGGGGGAAACGGTATGCAAGATTTAGAGAAAATGCATTTCTTAAGACTTATAAAACAGCATTCTAGAAGACTGGAGCCAAACAAGTACTTAATCCAACTATAAGATTAAATGCTAGCCTACAAATTCAGGACAACTGTCTCCCTAACAAAGCAAATGCACAAATAAATAACCACGGGACAGTAGCAGAGAGCTAAAAGTCACAATTTTCTCTACATTTTCTTTGTTCTTGACATGTTTATTAGCAGGAGAATACCAGCACAGAATTAATGCAAGGAGCAATAGAAAGGAATTTAACTCTTTAGAATGAGGGATAGAAACATCAGCAGATGGAGGCAATAAAATTATTTAATTATTTCGTATTATTTGTGTCTACCTATTTATGTATCCAGTCATTTATTGTATTGTATGTTCTTGTGTCTATAGGTGTACATGAGTGCGTATGAGTGTGGAAACCAGACAACAACCTTGGGTGTGGCCCCGCTCCCTTTTTTAAGATAGATCTCTCATTGGCTGGGAACTTACCCAGCAGGCAAGGCCAGCTGGTCAGCAAGTCCCGGGAGTCCTCCTGCCTCTTGCCTCTTCACTGTTGGTATTACCAATGCATATCCACCGTATCTGGCTTTTTGAAGGTTTAGATGGGTTCGGGGGGTTGAAGTTAGGTCCCCACATTTGTGAGGCAATCCCTTTACCATCTGAACTATCTCTTCAGTCATTTATTTGTCATTCAGTCATTCATTCAACTTAGATGCTATACAAGAAGAAAAGGAGAATCTTAATCACAGCAAATATACATTTAGGGGATGGGGGCCAGCCCAAACAATGACACCTAGCAAACGAGTGCTGACATCTCCCTTTAACCCTAGGGAAAGAAGAGAAGTCATTAGGAGGAGGCAGCATTGTAGCTGTGATCTGCAGACTCTAGAGGCAGGCCAGGCATCAGAGTGTCTTTCCTGCAAGTCAGTGAGGGGGAGGGGTGGCAAGTGTAGCAAGAGATCAGGCCAAGTAGTGGAAGGCACCAAAGGATGGCTAACCTTAGAAGCTATTCAAATTCACGCTGGGAAGCCACCGGAGAATTCTGAGTTGGAGGATGACATTATCAGAAGCTCCTAACAGCTTCTCTCACCTTTATCCTCCTACAGCCCAGTCTCAGCCCAGCTGCCAGTCTGCTCTTGTGGAAATGTAACTCAGATCACGACATTTGTTCAGAGCCTCTGAAGGCCTCACATCTCACAGAGGCAGAAGTTGAGGCCCTTGAAGTGTAGTCCCTCTGACATGAGCTGGCTCCCCGCAGTTCTCCTACACGTCGGCTGCGAAAGACACAGGAAATAGCAGGCAGAGATTCACTTCTGGGTCTTCCTGCCTATGCACCCTCGCTTCGTCTTAATAACAATCGCCCTTCAGAATCTGCATAGCTCACAATCTACGTCTCTCAAGGCTACACCAGAATCATGCATCTGGAATATGGTTAACCCAAACTACAAACTACACTATCCAAAAAAAACCCTATAAAACAAAACCAAAAACCCATCTTTCTCTGCCGTGTGCTCATCCCATTCCATTGCTTTGCTTACGGTAGAATACCACTTGATAACAAAGCTAACAGTTACCCTAGGCGACGCATCTCTGTCATCTCTTACTACAAAATGAAACCCATGAGGACAGGATGCTTTTCTTTATCCCAGGACTAGTGTTTTGAGTTTTATATCAGGAATTTGCGTCTGTTTTTTTGACTGTCATAAGCCTCATGCCCCAATTTCTGAAAATAGTAGATTCCTAGAATATTATTTAATGCATTTCATTAAATGATGAATATTTATTGAACAAATGACAGTATTAATGAGCTAATGAAGAATAGAATGCATGAATAAACATGTCCTTCTTCCTACTGACTCATCTCCTAGGCATTGGCTTTGAGCATGGAGTGCATATGGACCATATGTACATTTGAGCATAGGCTTACCTATGGACCAGTTCTATAGATACTTGGAATTTGCAATCCACAGAAGTCAAATTACTGAAGAATGGAAGAAGCAAAGGTGGATTCAGAAAGAATGCTACATTAACTTTTGGGTATGGTGACTAAAAGTATAGAAAGCATGAGTCCTAGATGGGGAATGTGGTGAAGAAGTATAGAAAAGGAGGTGATGAATTCAGACGCAGACATCCTGAGTTCAATCTGATGAGAATCTTACCAGATCTAATAGTTGCTGTGAGATGCTCATGTCTTGGAATGTGAATACAAAGTGTGAAGCTTTGTTTTTCTCTGGAGTCTTCTCTGTGCAGATGAAATTCCAAGCAAAGCCATCCTGGCTTTTGTAACCACCCAGAGCACCCATAATGGAAAACCATTTTCCTCTACTCGCAAAACGTCTCAAATGCATGACACTCTGTGACAAAGAGAACCACGCAACCCTCTGGTTCTCTAAGGGCAACGGGGTAACCTACAGTTTAACTTAACCCTGACATTAATTACTTGGAATTAGTGCGCACAGAACAGGTGAAGCATTCAGTCTCACAATACTGCCCTCTGCCTCAGACACCGACAACACATCTCCAGGGTCACCTAGACGTCTGACCAACTGTGCATAAATGAAAGATTATCATAATCCTTGTCGAAGTTTAATAATCAGCTATAATGTCTCATAAAACTCAAGGAAACTTTATTTATATTTATTGTTTATTGCAAAGGCTGGGGATAGGCAGCCAAATGGGAGAGGTACACAGGGCACTGTATAAAGGACGGATACACAACTATGCCTTCTCTGTGTGCACTTTCTTCTAGCACCTCAACCTGTTCACCAACCTGAAGGACTCCAAATCCCATTATTTAGGGTTCTTATGAAGGTTTGGTATTCATAACTAAAGCATTGGCCATTGGGGGCTGCATTCAATCTCCAGCCTCTTTTCCTTTCCTGGAGGTTGGGAATTTGGAGCTGAACATTCTCATCTGCTAACTACAGGTTCACTCCCTTGACAACCACCCCCGCCCCTGCCTCCAGTGGTCGTATCATTAGCATCTAAGGTACAGCTGAAAAGAGAACAGATTACTTTAAACCACCAAAGAGGCTTGTCTTGAACCCTTCTTTCATGAAATTCCATTTGTTTAGGAATTCTACAGTGGGAATTGGGGGCAAAGGCCAACTAAATATATATTCCTTATTGTTGCAAACAAATGGGAGGAGCAATTGGCAAAGGTAAGTGAAAGCAGAAAAAGCCAGGCCCATGCATACCAGGTGAGGCGAGCTATGGCCTAGACTCATCCATGCATTTGAAAAGCTTTGTAGGTACAGTGGGGCAAAGGTTCTGCAAGGTAGCCAGTGAAGAAGGCAAGGAGACTAATGTCCACTTTCTAACCTGGGAACTCAAGAGTTGCCATGGGACTCTGAATAGTGCTTTGTTGGTTTCCCTTATTTTGATATGCACTAAGATAATTCTTATGGTTGAGAAGGAGATATATCTTTGGGTCTGGAAAGATGACTCTGCAGTTAGGGGCACAGTTCTCTCTTATAGAAGACTGAAGTTCAGTTCCCAGTCCTCACATTGAGTAGCTCACAATTGCCTGTAAATTGAACTCCAGTGCATTCAACACCCTCTTCTGGCCTCTTGGGACACGTGCACTCACATGCATATACTCAAACACACACACAAACACACACATACACAAACACACACACATACACACACATGCACAAACACATACAGACACACACACAAACACACACATACACACACAAACACACACACGCGCACACACACACATACACACACAAACACACACACACACACACATACACACACACACATACAAACACACATACACACATACACACACACACAAACACATACACACATACACACACACACACACATATACACACACACACACACACACACACACACACTTTTCTTAAAAATAGATTGAACAAATGGATTCTAGGAATGTACTCTACTTTTTACCCAGGATGCTGTGTGCACCTACGTAAGCATTCACATTTACAGCCTCTGAATTAAGGACCTTGACCGTAAATGTTCACAAACTACCGTCACTTTGGAACATGTACTTGTCTTTCTGGTTTATCTGCATTTTTATCCACATAGCAACGAGAGGCGAGAACAGCTGCTCTGATGCTCTCGTTTGGAGAAAGGCAGATCCGCCAAAGGATGCAACACAGCAACCCACTTAGAATAGCAGCTGGAATGCATTGTGTGGTGCAGGGGGTTTGGATCCACGTCAAGCACTCTCCTTTGCATTCATACTCCAGCTGAGGGAGTGACAAGGAAGAATCTTCTATGGTTTCCTGCCATGCTGTGTATGATCTCTGTGTTTTGAAACTCAGGTTCAGCCTGATTTTATCAGAAAGTTTTGTGGGTTTTTAAGTGTCATTATTTTGTTTAAACACAGCTTGATAGTAGGAAAGCTACACTCCTGGAAGATCTTCTAATGGGAAGCTCATCACCTGACACTCCACCACCTTCCCAGAGCTCATTTCTTGCCTCCCCCATCCATCTTGTCCCTTGCTGCACCAGTAGGTTTCATTACAGTAAACCTCCATTTCCTGTATCCGCTTTGTAGAGACAGTACTCATTTCAAATTGTTCATTAGTAATACTTCTTCATATTGCTCAATTGATAATATTTTTATACTCATGAATACTGTTTGTAGTAATTTGGGTTGGGTGGAATGCATCACAACTTTTTCCAATTAGAATTAGTGGAAAATTGTTTTTATTTAGTGGCTTTTCACTAAGTGACAAGGTTTTCAGAAACAAATTAAAATCGTTCAGTGAGGGATAGGAATAACTAACTTGCCCTTCTAGCTTTTTTTTTTTTTAACCCAGCTAATTTTGAAAATATAAGCAACTAGCTGCCTCTAATTAAATAAAATAACACAAAAATCTTGGTCCTTTCTTATTTGTTTTAATGAAAATTATCTCTTGATTTTTCATCCTGATCCTCCTTTTCACAGGTACTGTAAGGTCTGACTTCAAATCTCTTGCTCATCAGACCCAGAAGCCCCTCCTCTCTAAATAGATCTTCCCTTGCTGAAGGCCTGAGAGCAGCAGGGTGGCAATAACTGGGCTAATGCATGCTCTACTGATTGTCAGCAGATTCAATCTTCTCCAACAAGTCCTGCCCTGAGCTAAGCTAAGTGACAGGAGGCCACACTGTGGGGACTGCTTGCTTGAACATTTAATGACTGGTGCAGGTTCGCAACAAAATGAAGGCAAGAGGAACAGGGGAGGAAGGAGAGAGAGAGAAGAAGAGAAGGAGCAAGGAAGGAGAGAGAGAGGGAAGGAAAGAGAGAGAAGGAATATTTGAAGGCGACATGGACACATCTAATGTACACAAACACACATATATTCGCAGATCATGTGTATGGAAATTAATGTATGGTACTCAAACACTCTTGAGGGGAAATTCTTAATATCTAGGCTTATACCAAGGCCCATGAGAAAGTTATGAGATTAAATCTTTGTATTTCTTAATTTCTGAGTTAGTTTTCATTGCCTGGTTTCTTTTCTCACAGATTTCTAGATCAAGTCGCTTTAATACTAAACTCATTATCCAAAAGAGGATGATGTACCTCTTCAAAGCCCAACATGGAGTATCCTTGCTCAAATGCATTAGGTTTAAGCAAGCTTTCTTTTATAGGAATATTCTTATTCACTTGGGTCCTAGTAAGAAGACAAGACACTCTTTCACACTTAATCAGTGGCAAAATGAGAGCTAGCTTGGCATTTAGATTCAGAGATGAGAGTCAGAGTAACAAAATGCAAAACAGTGTTCCTTAAGGATAGATTCCTGTACAACTCAACTGCCTAAAGATTTCTATGGAGAGCAAAGAAATAAAGACCACTGCATTTCTTTTGTTCATAGAAGTCTCCACAGTGAAGTGCATCGTGAATGTGATTTACCCTGACTGAAACTTAAGAACCAATTAATAATATACATTTTTCACAATCACTACAATCACTAAAAGCTGCAAATATATTCCAACTTTGTATTGTTAAAAATATCAAACACATTGTATGGTTGAAAGAATCAGGGATAATAATTATCAGTTCACCCATCAACTAGAGCTGCATTTATTAATATTTTCCCAACTTGATATGCTTCAATGTATGAATGTATGTGCAAATACCTGTCCATCTTCCTGTCTATATATCTATGCATTTATGTAGGTATGGATGGATGGATGTATAATGTATGCTTGACTTTACTCGCAAATTCATGTATGAATATACATAAGTATGTATTTATATACGTATGTGTATATATATGTGCATGTGATATATATATATATATATGAAACTGTGGATACAGTACATTTATGTATGCATGTATATATGTCCGCATGTTTGCTAGTATGTTAATTTGTGTGCATGTATATATATGTATATATGTGTGTGCATATCTATATGGACATATGTACATATGCATGTATATATGTACGTATATATGTGAATGTTTGTGAGTATATATGCATGTATGTCTGTATGCAAGTATTATAAATATATATACATGTATACATATACACATATACATGTATACATATACACGTGTACATATACGTGTATGTATGTATGTATGTATCTGTAGCTTATTTTTGTCACACCATTTGTACCTCAACTGCAAATGACCACTAAATATCTCAGCACGTAGCTCCTAAACAAAGACATTCTCCTACAGTCCTTATAGTTATACAGTCGCACTCAAGAAAATTAAAAACACCATCACAATATCTATCACTAAGAGCATATATAATCCCCTATCAGACCCAGAGTGACCTTGAAAGTCATTTGACAAACAGAGAAGGTCACAACCATATTTTTCATATCGCACCGATCTGTCCATTTCCTCATCTCTTCTTTCTGGAACAGCTCTCCCACTTTTATGCTTCTTATCAAGACACTGAACTCTGAAGACATCTAGCCACTTGTTTGGTTAGAATGCTCACATGCTATGTTTAACTTAGTGTAGTGTTACCTGACTATCTTTGTGATGGCTGTTCTTAGTTGTCAACTTGACTACATCTGGAATGAACTACAATCCAGAAATGGAGGGCACACCTGTGAGAGATCTTTTGCTTGGTTTGAAGTGGCTGAATCCACTTCTAGTCCAGACCTTTAAGGGAGGAAGACACACGCTTTTATTTCAGATCTTGAGGCAGAAAGACACATCTTTAATCTGGGCCACACCTTCTGCTAGAAGCCTTATAAGGACATGAAAGAAGGAAGCTTTTGCTCTTTGCCTGCTTGCCCACATCCTTCTAGAACACCCATTTCTTCACTGGCATTAGAGCCTACTTCTTCAGGATTTCATATATACTGAAGACCAGCTAAAACATCCAGCCTTGTGGACTGAGCAAATACTGGATTCTTGAACTTTCCATTCACAGCCAGCCATTAGTGGATTAGCTAGACTGCAGCTTGTAAGTCATTCCAATAATCCCTTTTACATAGAAAGAGATTCATTCTATAAGTTCTGTTACCCTCGAGAATCCTGACTAATACAATCCCCTTTATTTACTATAAACTGGAAGGTACTTTTGGATACTTGGTTAGGTTACATTCAAGTTAAATATTTGGCAAGAGCACTCACTTGGAATACTGGGATATTCAGTTGGCATCACCGGGCTATGCCCTGTTAGGCTGCTGGTTCTGTATCACCACAGAGATAACTACAGAGATAACTTCCCATTTACAAAAGCCTACCCTAGTTAGCAGCTAACTGTGACATGACCTTATGACTCCGTGAGAGGGTTCCAGCTCCCAACAACCCCTCACCTAAAAATTTACAAATCCATCTACTATCTGAGGCTAAACCAAAAGTTTCACAAGTGGCTACAGAAAAGTAGTATTCTATTTCCATTATCTTTCTACAGTCAGTTGTAGAACTGGGGGGAGCAGGGTAAAGAAAAGCCTTTCCTCAACAAGAGACAAAGGATAGGTCCTCCTCCAAATAAAGTCAGTTCTCTATTTTGATGTTTTGCTTTGTTTAATTGTCACATTTCAAAGAGCTAATGTGACTGTCATCCCAGGTGGTATCCCAGACTCCTTCCTTTCCTGCAAATGAATTCATGGCTTTCACCTATTTAATATTTTGCTTTTTTTAATTTTTCATTTGGTTTTGTCTTTTGAGATGGGCTCTTACTGTAGAACAATACAGCTTAAAGCCCCCTATGTAGCCTAGGCTAGCCTCATGTGACATGCACTTATTCACCATTATAATCTGAATTATGATTCTCTTCTATTGTTGCTCAAGCTGCCATGAACATGTACTAGAGAAACCTGCCATGTCAGCTTCTGATTCCCTTTGCCCTGGTTCTGCTGTCTTTATGCGCTTCTTGCTCTTCCAGCACTAGTTATAGCTTGTCCACATTGTCTCCTGGTTCAAATTTGGAATTTTCCTAATGAGCTCTGGCTTTTTTGTGTGTAGGAAATGTATCTAGAAACCAGAAAGCAGTGTGGATTGCCGTTGCTGCTATGGAGTGATTGCTTCTTCTAAGTCTGTCAGTTATTTATAAATAGCAAACTCATATCAACAGTTACCAAATTTAATTTAGAGGATTGTTTTCCTTAATGTCTTTAGTCTTATTTTCTATGATAACATATTGGCTTCTAATAGGAATAGATTAACAAGGGGATTAGCTACTGATATGATTGACATTGCCATTTTAATTTGGCATTTATTTTATAACATATCAGGTTCCGATAGAATTAACATACATAAAATTACTTCAAAATTGCACAACCAATATTATTTCTGACAGCAAAATCCCTGACTGAAGTTTAAGATTCCTTTGTGATTGTTGGTAGTTATCCTTCCATCAAAGAGTTCAGAGCATCATCTCAAGATCCAACTGGTGTAAGACTTCTGCTGTATACTTCTGTATCATTCTGATTTAGAATCAAGTCAGCTGGAACTAGGGATGTGTCTCAGTTGTACTGCACCTGTTAGAATGAGAGATGCCTCGAGTTCTTTCCCCAACACCAAATAAAAAGAGGAAATAGACAAAAAGGTTCCTTCCCCATGGTTTCCATTTAGAGACTATCTTTTTTATCATTTGAATTAATTTTGCTTTTTTTAAATAAGTCATTCATATGATCAAAAAATTAAAGGCATAAAGTCATATAAAAGATATTCTCAAAGAAGTCAGGTTTTCTTTTTCCCTGCCCATAAAAGTATGCATTTTATGTAAACTAATTTCTCTTTCTACTGTTTCTTACATTGAGAATAAGTAAATGGCTATAAAATGCTTTATTTAATCTCCTTTATTACCTAAGGTAGCAGACCATATAGTTGGATCTGTACTGTCGGAACACAGTCCAAAAATGGAGTCCTGTGAGGAGAATTCTGGGTGCTTGCGAGAAAACAAAATATGAGCCTTGTGACCTCAGTTTCTTTCAAACACAGAATTGTTCCTGGGATGGTTTTTCCTGTCCCTCCCAGGTGTAGCAGATAGGAATGAGTCTACTTCAACCGTTGTGTATACGCCTCCATGAAGAAACATGCTCTTGCCATGTGTGACTTGTCTTCGTGATTAAACACTTCACTCATGTGATTATTCTTAACCCTCAGAGTATGAATTGTCTGATGCTTGGAATAAAGTTGGCTGTTGCCCTTGCGCATGAGGAATCACATTGGTCAGGTTAACTGAGGTGGGAAGACCAACCCAAAACGTGGGTAGCACCATTCCTTCTGATTGGGTCCTGTATGCATAAAATGAAGAAGGTTTGTGATCAGTGTATTCATTGTTCCCTTATTTCTGACTGCAGAGGTAACAGGACCAAATGCTTCAAGGCTCCTGCTACCAGGACTTCCCCCACTATGATACCCTGCGCCTTCGAACTGAGCTCAACGAACCCTTCTTTCCTCAAGCTGCTTTTGTTGACATATTTCATAAAAGAAACAGAACTCAATATAAAATATAAGAGTGTCTCCCGCTCTTGAGGCTATCCAACAGGGTTAACCAGCTCGTGTTCTTGCTCGCCTCGCTCTCTTTTGTGGAGGATAAGCCGAACACTAGACCTCATTGCCAAATTACATGAGCTCCACATCTGAGCATTACCTTGGTTTAATTTTAATAACGATCACAGCTTGTCAAAGACTTCTTTGTCTCTACCACAAGGTCCAGACTTAACTGTAATAGACATTGTTCAAACAAAGAGATCCAACGGAAACAGTCCTATGACCGATAAAGAGTCAGAGAAAGACAGGCATTTTTGAAAGCAAATATTTAAAATAAACATAAAAGAAATAGGTGAAGTAATTTTTGAGTTTCTTCATCCTAAAATAATTCTCCAAACTAGTCAATGAGAAAAGAATTAGTAAGCCGTAGCAACAAAGGAAAAGGAAGTGGACCAAATTAACTCTCGACCAGGACACAGACTAGACCCAAAGGCTCCTCCCAGCTGGGTCACACAGCAGATGACGTTAGACCACAGACAGTAACGTTCAAAGTCCATCCAGCTACCTGTTTCTTTTAACATATAGTTCTGCACACTGCTCACACACTGTTCAGATATTGACTAAGTTATGGCTCGTGTCCCATCAGTTTACCCATCATATTTAAGAAGTGAATTCACACGACATCTTTATATCCAATCTAAGATACATGTCCAGATTTAGTTACAATCTGTGTTCTAATTCTACAGATCCTAACCATTGTGGGTCTGAGTGTCTCGTGCTTTTTCCATGACTCTCATTTTCTTTAGTGGCAAACATGGAGGCGACAAATCCTCCCTTGCTCGCTACCCACTTTGATGTGTGTGGGAATCAAAGTCAAAGCATGCAAGAGAAGCAGAAGAAACCGTTGCTGAGGAAACCTATTGCCACTCATTCCACTTCTGCTGGCTCTGTGTTCCTGCTACCTGCACTCCCCAGCCCACACACAGTGTTCAACCATACAAATTGTCCCCACTAAGTGGAGGGCACTCAGAATGCTCAGGCCACAAACCCACCTATGAATCGTCTTAGGCCATGTATGTCGCTCCTGGCTGGTGGCAGCTGTGTTTGCTAATGGCCTCCTAAGCACAAGAGCCATTTTAATGCAGCAATTATTTGCATTAATCAAAAGCTTCAAGCACATCTCTCATGTGTGCCTGAAAAGTAAAAATGTATATTTATGCGGTGCTCAAAGGAGAGATTTCACAGAAAAAGGCATGCTTCGGTCAGATGTTGCTACTGAGCTTCTAGCCATTGTCTCAGGCACAGACAGTTGGTTTTGCTGGAGGTTATTATTCACATATGAGCTAACTTAATAAAAGAAAATATGGGAATATAAGGGCATAGACATATTTAATAATTAATCCATATTTGAGTGGGTTCTGCTGTCCCTAATCAATTCTAGAGGTCTAAGTATGGAAATGAGAGATAATCAGCATAAGTAGACACCTGTTTGAGCAGCTGGGGTGTTAAGTGAAGCATTCTTAGGTCTTCCCTTTGGTCTAATACTATGGGTAGTGGCTTGGAACCGAGAGAAATAAAGCTACTTTCATCCTGAAGGTATATGGATGATACCTATGTTCTAAAGACACTGTGAGTACTCACATAGGGCATCCCAGAAAACGCTGCCCTGTGGTCATCTGAGTCAATCCTTTCTCCCTCAAAGGTATGAAGATAACGAAATATACCTCTCAGACCCACAAAAGACTGGGGAACTTCAAAAATACTGTATCAGAGCACTTCAGAGCTTGAGAAAATTTCTATCAAGCAATTTAAGCTATTTTAAACTGTGTTCATTGGTTTTCCATTAATATAACTAATATCTGAGATAATCAACTTATAAAGAGAACAGGTTTATTTTAGTTTACAATATTGGAAGCTTCAATTGACTTCCGTGGTTAGATGCTTCGGGACTTGTGATGAGGCAATATACATACCATGACAGAAATATGGGGCGGAGGAAGTCTAATTCATCTCAGGGCCAGGTGTGTGTGTGTGTATGTGTGTGTGTGTGTGTGTGTGTGTGTGTGTGTGTGTGTGAGGGGGGATTGGTCTAGGGTCCCACCATCTATCCCAAGGCACATCCCAATAACTTACCTTCCTCCCACTAGGCTCCACCTCCTTAAGGTTCTGCCCTCACCCCCCAGTAGTACCAGGACTTTAACATATGGGCCTTCTGAGAACCCTCAAGATGCCAACTATAGCAAAACAGATCGAAAAAAAAGACTGGAAACTGTTTAAGCAGTGTGTGGCAACTTGTTCTCTGTAGGATGGAGGATTAAAAGAATGAGAAGGAAATCTCGAAGCAATCAAATGTTAAGAAATCCACTGCAAGAGGCAAAAGTCATTGAGGAACACAGTGGGTGAGATGCAGTGGAGGGCTTCTCAGTCAAGCTTGAGGAATCGGTCTCTTTAAGAAGCCTCCCCCTGTGTGTCCTGAGTTCTCAGGTTATTGCTTTAAAATTTCAGCCTGTATTATTTCTCTAAAATAATAGGAACTAACATTTTAATGAAAGGCTGATTATCATATTCAAGCATACTCTCTCCCACAGGACTTTATTCTTTGCATATTTATGATTCCTCTGGCCTACAGCTGAAAGGAATTCACACATGAACAAAGGAGAACGCCGACTTCTGAGAAGATGGTGGTAAAACGCCCTTTGCAGAGATCATCTGTGCGTGTACCATGCACATTCACTCAAACCTCTTCAGGTTCACGTACCCCAGTCTTGCTTCAGAGAATCACTTTATTTCTCACTCTGTAGTTTCTGTTAGAATTGTGATTCTGGCTCCAAGGGCAGAAATGTGAGTCAGACTTTTCCAGGGAAAACATTGCGTCTCAGGGGACCATAATTTGTAAATGGACATGTTACCACCAAACTAAGCCAACAAGTGTTAATTCAAGCTGCTGGGGAAGAGACATGTTCTTTATCACCTTAGATTAGAACTTACAGTGACCTAATCCAGGCATAGGGGGCAGTCATCAATAAAGCCACAGAATAGCAGACCAGAGTCTAGAAATAAGAGAGCTGGGTTTATATTGAGCCAGAGACTGTGAAGGCACATGAACTGCTGCATTCTGCTCTCACTGATACCCAATTCACATGGGCTTTTCGTGCATTCTTGCCTAAATAGATCACCCCAAAGATTCAGAACCATTTAGCCGATCTCGCCTTCTGAGGAAGAACACACTGCGTATCAGTCTGTCCATGCTGCTGTAACAAAGTACAACAGGTAGAGTAACTTTCAACAGTCGGTGTTTACTTCTAACTTTTCTAGAATCTCAGAAATTCAAGACCAAGTCAATAGCAGGTACAGCAGATGGTGAGAACCCACTTTCATAAACTGCACCTTCAGCCCTGTCCTCAGTGGTAAAAGGAGAACGGGGTTGTCTCAGTTAGATAAGAACACTAACCCCCTTGCCAGGACTCTGCCCTCATGACTTAATTGTCTTCATGCCAGGGCACTGTCAATACTGGGGAAGGGGAAGGTGTAATCATTTAATCTGCATCATAGTGTGATCCTTTCCATGCCCAACTAACCAGAATAAGGACAGAATGGAGCTGTGGTCAGGAATGGGGACACCTGCTTGCTGGCTGCACTAGTGTGCTGAGTGCCTGTGAGATGTGAACAGGTCACTGACCCAAGGTGGAAGCCTGGGAATTTTCCTCCTAGACGTGATAGGACCAAACTAGAAGATTTTCAAGGACTTTCCAGCTCTAGAATTTCACTGTGATCGCTCCCTCAACAACCCTGCCAAAGATTTTGAAGAAAGAGTCAGAAAGAAAAATGTTGTCTACTCAAGAGAATGCTTACTCACACGGACGGATTTCTTGTGTTCTTTAATCATCTCTGCCAGAGACCTTAAGGGTCTCTAAAGGTCGTAAGGCAAAGGGCATGCTTTAAAAATAAATGAATCAAAGAACCATACACCTTAGCTCGTGCACTTCCTCACCTGCTTGCCAGAGCTGGTGTGGGAACCAGATTAAGCTATTTTCTAATTTTCAAACCAGGCCAGCTGGGCAAAGCTACATGGTCTTTGATAAATGAGAAGGAAAGCCTCATTAAAGAGACACTCCGTGCTTTGATTTTTTGGCTTTCTTTCCCCTTCTCCTCCTCTCTCCTCCCCACTGCCTCCATCAAGAATTTCTACGAGTCACAGTTAAGGACTGGAACAATCTGCACCATGTTTGTGCCTCTGCTGAACTTGTTTATTTGCATTTAAAAGGGATTTGGGACTGGATGTAAACACTTTGATGGGATTTACAGCAGAGACTAAGGAGGGTTCACATTTTGATCCAGTGGACAAGAAACCAAAAAGCCGTCATTAAATTGGTAACCAATGGCACCGAAATCACCTTTTGAAATCACTGATTGGATGTTGGGAGCAGGAGGGATCAAAACAGAAGGGAAGTCTCAAAGGAATAAGGGTGGAGAAACCGTTCTTGGTTAGCAAATTTAAATGCTTTTATTTTGAAATCAGAAGATAAGAACAAAAGTGTCTATATGGATAAATCCACAAATAAATACACAAAGGAATGATGACATGTACTTGTAGTCCCAGCTGATCCCAAGGCTGAGATGGGAGACCACATGAGCCCAGGAGTTCAAGATCACAGTGAGACCCTGTCTCAGAACACATAACTATACAGTACTGGTCAGAATGTCAAATATTTGGAGTAAAAAGGCAGTCATTTTCCACAAAGAACTTTGGCCAGTGATGGATCACATATGTGACAGTTGTTCCATTAAGAGTGCCATAGAGCTAAAAACTCCTACCACCTTTTAGCACTTTAGCCATCCTAGGGTGACCACCCATTGACTGTGTGTGAGACGCTGGTACGGACACATCTACCTCGCCAACTGCTGATAAAAGCTAGGTGCATCCCATGACAGATGGTACCCAACACTTGATAATCATAATAAATGACTATGTTATTCCTAACCCGTAGCTATGTTATCAGCCCCTGTATTTAATACAATACCCTTTCACTAATTTAGATTGTACTTCTTAGTAAAAATTTTTCATAAAAGAATCTTATCACTGTGTATCAAAGTACCATGTTTTACCTATGGCAGCCTCATAAGCAGATGCTGTGTTTATTTGTCCTTTGATTGCATCATTTTCTCTTCTGCTTGCTGTTAATATTTGTTTATTTTGTTCATCGTGGCCTTAGAGAGCAAGAAAGAATACAGACATATGTAATTTTTATATACATACATGTATACATACGCTCAAGAATATACAAATACACCAAATAGCACCATACAGCTCGATTGTGATCAGGCTATGCCATTAGGTTTGTTTATGTATACCCTGTGATGATCTCACAACAACAAAGTTGCCTAATGATATATTGTTTCCAGCATTTATATGATACATGTGGAACTATTCAGACTCCTTGCCTTCAGGACGATGACCAGGGAACAAAGGATCATCTTCCTGGAAATACTCAGAGACCATATAGTGCAGAACTTCTTTCATCTGAATGTTGACAATGCTCCCAGAATTTCTAGCACCTTCCACTTGGCCTGGCCCAAGGGGTTCTGAACCTTTCTTTGCTCATCTAGCCAAACGAATAGAATAGTTTCTGTAAAGATGTAACACTTTCTCTGTGACCACTCCCCTGAATTCTGCCATGCCAGATGCAGTGCTTTGTCCTGTCTCTGTGCGGTCACTATGCAGTTTTCTCACAAAGGACAAATCTCCATCGATTGATTGCTATTGACTGCGTATCTACTACGTGATAGGAAGCTTCTTGTATGCTCAGAAGCGTCACTGGGTGGCACCTGCTCTCAAGGACTTGCCTGGTGATGGCAGGTGAGGCTCAGACAGGGCACTTTAGAAATATAAAACATCCTGGATCCTTGATTATCTGATGAAAGAATTAATAAGTGAGGGACTGAAGAGATGGCTAAGTTGGTGAAGTGCTTGCCATGCAACCATGAAGACCAGTTCTATCCCAGCACACACGTAAAGCTGGGTGTGATTTCACACATTTAATCCCAGCATTGGGGGGTCAGAGGGAGGAGGTTCCCTCAGATTTGCTGGCCAGAAAGACGCATCTTGGCATCTTCCAAGTGAATACAGACCCTGTCTCAAAACATGTGGTGATATGCACACTCAAAAAAGTCACTGGGTACCAACTTCCGACCTACACACACGTACTCAAACCCACATGTACATACGTACACACACACACACACACACACACATACATTCACTAATATAGTGAATAAACAAATCAGTGTTCAGTCTCTTCCATGTAGAGCCATGAAGCACTTATTGACCGGATGCAGAAATGGAAGATAAGGGTTATTCAACAAACTTCACACTCATATTTGGCAGATGATCACGTCTACCACTTTGTTTAAAATATTGAGAATCGTGAGACTGTCTCTATTTAAAATTCAGTCTCAGCACAGAAAGAAAACCTCATGTCTCAGCTCTGCTGGTGCAAAGGGGATGAACGTGGACCCCTTGATCTATAAAACAATGTTCCTACTGGGAATCCAACAGCATCTGGGGTAGGCTGGCTACTGAACAATATTAGCGCCTTCTTTTGATTTTTATTTAAACTTTCTTCAAAGCTTCAAATTCTTCAGTAACTTCTAGGAGTGATAATTGTATCTCTCAGGAGGTATGTCTAATGTTTAAAAAGGATCTTGGACTTCTAAGACAATGAAGGAGCTATTTACACTTACCAGAGCAGACAGATCTATTTATCAATAGCCTGTCTCTCCTAAATGAATTAATAGAACTACTCATAGGGCTGAGCTATTGATGTTCAGTGTATCTCAGGCTTTTTGAATTAATTTTCTCACTGCTGAATGGCAACAAAGGACTTTGTCTTTTCTTTTTCTTTTCTCTCTCTCTCTTTTTTTTTACCCAAGCAATGGGGATGAAACCCAGGGCCGTGCACATGCTAGGTGAGTGTTCCATCACTGAAGCACATATCCAGCCCGAGATGTCAGCTCTGGAACAAGGAGAACTGTGACAGAATGCACCCTGTTCTGCTGAGTGTTCAAAAAATCAAGGAAACTCTCCCAAGCGCCTGTTGTTGGTTTCTTATGCAAAAATCACTCCATCTCTCCAGGACTCCATTTTATTGTAAAGCAAAGCAATAACACCGTACAAATCGATTAAAGTCTTGTGCAGTCCTGGTATTCTAGTTTTAATATTCCTATAGAATCGATATGAGAAGTGGGAAAGCCAAGTCTTCCTGCTCAGAGATTGGTTTTCCTAGAGATGGAAGCTAAACACTATTTTTCTTTTAATAATTTATTTTTAACTTTATTTTATGTGCATTGGTGCTAGGGTGCTGGATCCCCTGGAACTGGAATTACAGAGAGTTGTGAGCTGCCATGTGGGTGCTCAGAATTGAACCCAGATCCCTTAGAAGAGCAGCCAGTGCTCTTAATGGCTGAGCTATTTCTCCAGCCTGTAAGTTAAAATCTTAATGGGCTCACAGTGGCCTAACATGAGGAAGCACTGAGTACCTCTTCACACAATCTCTAATGGCTCTCCTACTATAGCAAAACCCAAAAGGACCTATGAGTTAGGTCTGGTCACACTGGCCTTTCCTCCCTGCTTCTCAGGAGTCTGAGGCATGGGCATTGAAAGTTTAGGACCAGCCTAGGAAACTTAGTGAGAACTTGTCAATAAAGAAAGAAAGCTGTATGTAGTGGCACACCTGCTATCTCAGCATGTGGATGGTAGAGGCAGGAGGGTCAGGAGTTCTAGGCCACCCTCAGCTCTATGGTGAGATGAATGAAGCCCAGCCAAGCTACGTGAGATCCTGTCCCAAAGATAAGCAAACAAGCTAACAAAAAGGGCTGGGGGCCCAGCATGCTGGTGAATGCCTTTAATCCCAGTACTTGTTAGGTAGAGGCAGAGGCAGAGGCAGAGGCAGAGGCAGAGGCAGAGGCAGAGGCAGAGGCAGAGGCAGAGGCAGAGGCAGAGGCAGAGGCAGAGGCAGAGGCAGGCAGCTTCCTGTGAGTTCACGGCCATTCTGGTTTACATAGCAAGTTCCAAGACAGCCAGGGCTACATAGGAGACCTTGTTCAACAACAGCAACAACAACAAAAAAAGAGGGGGATAAGGGTTTAGCACGGTGGTGCAGTGCTTCCCTTGTGTGCAGGAGGCCCTTGATCCAAATGTCCAATACCAAGGGGACGAAGGAAGGAGAATAAGGAGGAAGGAAGGAAGGAAGGAAGGAAGGAGGAAGGAAGGAAGGAAGGAAGGAAGGAAGGAAGGAAGGAAGGAAGGAAGGAAGGAAGGAAGGAGAAATAAAAGAAATATTTTAGCTATGGAGATAGAACTTCATGGAAAAACAAAGACAAAGCCCCGTGGGCTTCCAGTCACTCTAGCAAATGTCCAGACTCCCCTAATATACACACAGCAACAAAACATGATTCTGAACTTCCATTCATCAACTCCATCTATGCAAATGTTTTCAATTCCAAGTGTAGACAGGAGAGAGAATGAAGCGGAGCTGACTCGCGTGCACACATCAGAGGGAAAGCTTTTGATGAAGTCTAGAGCCGGAGTCACATCTATCCCACAAGAGCAGTGCCCTCACCCCCGAGCTGTGGAACCCTCGCCTGGAATCACATGCATTTTGAGAAACAGTCTCAGAATTCTTTTTGTCTTTTCCTTTCACAACACACCTTAGCCAAAAGAAAAGCAAGAAAAGAAACAAGGGAGAGATGAGGACAATATTTTCTTTGAGTCTCTTATGCGACAATGCAGGTGACACACTATCGAGAAATAAAGCAAGAAAGGAGAAGAACTTTGCATGAGTTTTTTCTTTTTTTCTTTTAAGTATATATCACAATTCATAGACCCCTGGGAAAGATTCTTTGAGGAACATTCCGGAACATTCCTATATAATTAATATTGAAACTGAAAGATTATGTTTTGAGCAAGAATTGTCTCTTTCAAGATTCTTTTGGTATATTTGAAGACTATAGCTTTTTAAGTATTTACTAAAGAAAAAGGTTGTTTTGTTT